>JAVKPL010011932.1:0-56154 GCA_032173675.1 Gastrolobium villosum | reverse complement strand
GATTTTAATTTTTGTAAATACAAATTTTTAAAATTTCAAATACTAACGACACAAATCCTTACAAAAAATAATTATTTATTATTATTTTATAAATCTGATTGTAATAAATGACTGTTCATCTTTGAGATAAAATATAAAAACTTAGATGCAAAAATAAGAATATTTCCGTGTGGATAAATATAAAAACTTATTACATGCTGGTATATAATGCTGACAATTAGAGGTTGCAAAGTGGAGTCGGTCCGTCGGACTGGCGTGCCAATATTTTTTTGTAATTAAATTAAAAATTTGTTCTGCTTTTATATTAAACATAATAACTCAAGAATTTTCCTACTGTGTATGTACAAGAAGTTGGAGTTAGGTAGCTAACAGTATTGATTTAAATAAATTGCAGAAATATATTTTTATGATTTGCATTAACTTTTATGAGACAGACAAACATATTTCTTTTTTTCCCGTGCATCGCATGAGTTATACTTATTTTGAAGGAGTTTTTACGTAGGGTGCTGATTTGGAACATTATCCATGAAAACTTAACGTTCTTAATGAAAAATCCATGTTATTTAAGGTCAACGTAAGAAAAAAAATTTGGAGTCATATAATGAGCCAAGATATCATGTTAAGTGTTTGAAGCAGCGAAGCTATTGTCACCTCATTCTTTAAGTCTTTGGTGGACCCGAATGTATGTTGTTGTTTTTTAAAAATTTATCATTGTGGGTTCTTTATATTGTTATAAGTTTTTAGCATGTGTATTGATCTGATGTTGTTTAGGCACATTTTTTCCAATGTAAGCAAAAAATATGACTCATACATGATCATTTGGTTAATTTGCTTTCAAATCCTTTCAGACAACGTTTTTTGGGTTCTAAAAAAAATAACCCATTTTTTTTGCTGAGACTATTACTTCTGGGTGTTAACATATTAGCATAATTTATTTAATGAGCATTTGCATTTTACATCGTATGCATAAATATGATGGTAAAAGAGGATGTCTTTGGTAATGCATACGCATAGGAAATACATAACAAGATAGCAACACAGGATTAAAATAAATTCAATATATACAAAAACTATTGTAACGGACTCATTAAGCCAATATATACAAACACTATTGTAACAGACTCATTAAGCCAATAAATTCAAACTATTGTAACGGACTATTCAAATCCAAACTATTATAACAGACTCATTAAGCCAATAATTACAAACACTATTGTAACAGACTATTCAAATTCAAACTATTGTAACAAACTATTCAAATTCAAACTATTGTAACGCACTATTCAAACACTATTATTACAAACTGAAGGATGAGATTAAGGGTGATCTTATCCTAACAAAAGAAAATATTAAACTTCAAGAAAGTACATTTTTCTCAACGTAAAAAGCGCCATCACATCAGGAGACTAGTGCAAGACGAGACAAGAAGATGCAAGAACATAGAAAGAAAAAGAAACAAACCTTAGCAATCCCAATGTTTGTGTTTATTTGTGTAGTATTCATATGAATTTTCCATTTTATACATTAATTCATTACTGATTTAGGTTTCTTTATCGTCTTCCCTAATTATTCCTTTTCTATAATCTAAAAATCTTACATAAGTTTCTCCTCTTCCATCATTATAAAATACTCCATTTTCTGTAACTAATATATCATTATTTTCTTTATCTTCAAAAAATATACTAACATTCCACTCTAGCCCGACTAATTCTTGGGAAGATATTTCTTTCATTTTTATCATTTTAATATTTTTACTAGATATATATCCTATTACATCATTTATTTTTACTTTATAATTTATACTTATATTTTGCATTATTTTCCCTATAAATCCTATTGTAACTACGAAATTGCTTCCATTTATAAATTCTTCAAATCCTTTAGTTTGTATCCCTATTTTAATGCTTTAACAAGTCATATTTGGAGTACAATAAATCGATTTGTTCCTAATGAAAAATAGGCAAAAAAATTAGATTTATTGTTTTTTAAATAATTTTTTTGAATTTATGGCTGTTTTGAAAATAATTACACAGTGATTGCACAATATTACGCCCAATTTGGGTGTCACCAATCACGCCCAATTTGGGCGTCACTCAAGAGGTAATCACGCCTAATTTAGGTGTCACTCATCAGGTGTTGACACGTGTCACATTTTTTTTTTTTCAAAAAAAAACTTTACAATATAATCGTAAAAATTCTGAAGGCCATAACTTTTGTTTCGGGTATCCGAATCAGGTCAATTTTTTTTAATTCCACATAACTTTTCGAAATCTACGTAATAACACCTCATTTGACATATTTTATCTCTCACAAGCATAATTTGAATTTGCAACAATGAGACTTTATCTTGTAATTGTTATATTGTGACCCAATAAATTAATAATTAATTAATTAGTGTGACCCAATAAATTGTTATTGTTAGATTGACGAAAATTAACGGTTAAGATTTAGTAGTAATAAGTAATAAGAAAAGAAATAGTAATTATAACATTTCCCTTATTTATAATAGCGGGAGACAATGTAGTTTAATATAAAATAAAAAGAATACTAATATGACAATAACATGCCCCAAACCATACGATAATATAATTTATAAAAAAAATTATATTTCATTAAACTCCCAAATAGTGTGTTAAATTATTAAAAAATAAATAAGAGAACACAATAAAAATAGTAAAAAGATCAGTAAAAGTGATAAGTAATATAATTTGTATGAATCATTAAATATAAATAGAATAATAATGAAGGTAAGAGTTCTTCATTTCATATCGGTATAAATTGCCATAATTAATTTCAGACCACGAATAATAACCCAGAAGTTTATAGCTTATGAATATTTTTCAAAAATAAAATCCTTCTTCCTTAGAGGTTTAGAATATTTATTTAATTATTTCTGTTATTAATACAGAATTTTCAAATTGATTTTTGAGTTTAAATCACAAATCAAATCTTTATTTTGTTTTCCTTATTAATAAATTTTTATTTTTAATTTAAATCACAAACCAATTTTTTTTTATAATAAATATAAAAAAAGTATTATTTTTAATTTAAATCAAAAATCAAATCTTAATTTTTGTATTTATATTAAATCACAAACCCAGAACTCAGAGGCTTATGGATTTAATCATTCTTATAATACTATTCTTGCAAATTTAAATTGTGTTTGTGAGAGATAAAATATGTCAAATGAGATGACATTACGTAGATCTCGTCAAGTTATGTGGAATCAAAAAAAGAATTACCTGATTTGGATACTTGAGTAAAAAACTATGGCCTTCACAAGTTTTACGATTAAATTAAAAAAAATTTAGATGTGTCCAGAACAACCTATCCCCAAAACAATATCATTCCAATGAACATTAGATAAAATTGTTTAAAATAACTTAAAAAAAAAAACTAACCCTTGTTTTATCTTGAAATTTTGCAAAAAAAATAAACCTTAAGATTTTATTTCCTAATTTCAAATATCTTAATAAGATTTTCTTGTTCTTAACTAAGCAAAAATACCACACTAAACACAAACTTAAATCATCAACCGCACGAGTACAACAAACAATGAGGACATAAATAAACAGGAAACTTTCACCAAAAGAAAAATAAATAGGAAACAAACATGGGCTGGGCTTAAAAGCCCACACTATCAACACAGCTTTAGGAGGCAAAGACTCTTAACTAAAAAAGGTTTGAAGTATACTAAACCCATAGCAACTAAATTTCTCTACTACATGAATAGAGAAGGCAAAACATTATAAAAACACACTATATACGAATTAAAACTCCTAAAATGTAAAATTCGCTGTAGAAAGTTGATGAAGTAATAAACCGAAAACCAAATCGTTCTAACAATTGCAACATTGTAATTAGATTACAGAATTGCTAACAAAAGCACATTACATTGCTCCTTACTCATATATTTATCATCGCCCCTTCTCCTACCTAACATACCACTAGCAAGGCTTTTCCTCAGCCACATTAAACTCTACCAGTAAAAATAACAAAAAACCCTAACCCCAAATCCATATAGAGTCCTTCCCTGTCTCTTGAGGGCATAGACCACATCCATAGCAATAACGGTCTTCCTCCTCGCGTGCTCAGTGTAGGTCACAGCGTCGCGAATCACGTTCTCCAAAAAGATCTTGAGCACGCCACGTGTCTCTTCGTATATGAGACCGCTGATTCGCTTCACGCCACCTCTACGAGCCAAACGACGAATCGCTGGCTTAGTGATTCCTTGAATGTTATCGCGCAACACCTTACGGTGACGGTTTGCTCCACCCTTCCCCAAACCCTTACCACCTTTTCCACGCCCAGACATCTTGCTCACCAATCACAATCTGCACCTACACACACAAACCCAATTAGAACGAAAATTAAATTAAGCTAAACAAGATTAATCATAATATAGAGATAACTTAATGTGAGTTTATAAAAAGAGGCAGATCTTTGACACCGATATCAAATTTAAAGTTTGACACCTCATCTGAGAGTCGTTAGATCAGAAAAGATCAACAACTCTGATCTTTGACACCGGTGTCAAAGATCCTACCTCTTATAAAAATATATTACCAAATGAGAGTGAAATTATAAGGTATGTGATATGTGGCGGTAGATGACTAATATGGGTTGTTTATTGTGTGTGTGTGTATTTATAGGTGGTCATGGTTATTGAGGACAGTTCGTGGATCCGTGGGATGGGGTTTTATGAGGCGTTTTCGACGGTTGATGAATTATTAACGAACGGTTTAGATGTGACCTGGGACTCGCACGGATTGGTGACGTGGGTGAGGGAGGTTAATGACTCAATACCATTTTGATTGAACTGTTTAAAAACAAAAAAAATAAAAAAAAAGTGGCTCGTGACTTTGGCGCCTTGCAGTTTGGACCCCCCGGATTTGATAAATTAAAATATTATCTAAAATATTGGCCTAAGTTTATTAATTGTATCTTTAGTTGATTATCAAATTTTTGCTCGGAGCGTGAGGTAATTTTATAAGCCTTGTGTAAAAGGACAACCCACGTTTATGAAATTTTACAACTCATCTTTCAGTAAATATGCTACTCTGGTGTTCATCACAACTTTTCAGAAATCATGTTTTTTTATTTCTGTTCCTGTGAACAGAAATAGATATAAAACTCGTTTGATAAAATTGATTTATTTTTTTATTCCCGGGATGAACCGGTTTAATTTTTGTGATGCGGAACAAAAAAAGTAATAAAAAAATTATACTTTTTTATTCTCGGGCACAAAATTAGAAACACTTTTCTCTCTCAATTGCATCACAACTTTTCAGAAATCATGTTTTTTTATTTATGTTCCTGTGAACATAAATGGATATAAAACTCGTTTGATAAAATTGATTTATTTTTTTATTCCCAGGATGAACCGGTTTAATTTTTGTGATGCGGAACAAAAAAAGGAATAAAAAAATTATACTTTTTTATTCTCGGGCACAAAATTAGAAACACTTTTCTCTCTCAATTGCTCTCCACCGCTATCATCATCACCACTGCCACCCTCATCGCGACACGACCATTGCCACCATTGTCGTACCACCACCATCATTACCACCACCACCACCACCATCACCACTACCACTACCACCATCATTGTAGCCACTGCCATCACCGCCACTACTACCGCCATCGCTGCCGCCACCACTAGACCGCCATCATGTCATCACCATCATCATCGTCGCAGAGACTGTTGTCACCACCGCCACCAATTTTGATAGGGCCAAATTACAAATTATAGCCCCAGCCAAATTACAATTTTAGACTGGGACAAATTATAATTAATTATATAACCCGATTGACCCTGGTTCTATGCACAATCGATCTAATAGACTGTTCGGACCTATTTTTAGTCTCCCTCCATTACCTATTTTAAAAATGTGAAATTGAGGCTCAGTTTGAATACTGTTTCTAAAAACAGTTTTTGGTAACATTTCCGAAAAACCTATTTTCCTAGTACATTTTTTTTTGGTATAACCCGGAGGTATCCCCATTCAACCTCCTCCGGTCACCTTGCCCTCGGGGTACACCTTGCCCTCGGGGTACAGCCCTGTAGGCTAGCCCCTCATTGGAACAACGACTGCATTGAGCTTCGCTACCGGAGGAAGGATGAGACTAATCCCCCAATCGAGAATAGGCCACTTTCCTCCTCTGGTCCCCAAAGAATTTGCTTGAGGCAGGGTTTGAACCCCTGACTCAAGCAAACTCTTGGGAGCTCAGTTGCCAACTGAGCTACCCTTGGGGGTTATGCATACATTATTAAGCAATTATAAAATATTAATTACCTATTTACAAATTGTTAACTATAATATTATTAATTATTTATCCAATTTATTTAACCATTTACAAGAAATCAGACAATTTTATATTGACTATTTATAACTAAATTAATCATACTTTATATCACATTACCTTAGATATGAAAATTCCTAATGCCACATTTGATGTATTATACGAAATATGAATGGAATCCAAATTAAATGAAATAACATTCCCAATCCGGATCACTAGTACAAAGTGGCCTTTGAAATAGTTGAATTATTTGGTACAAAAATTTAATAAAAAATGGAATTAAAAAAAATGGTATCCAAATTGAATTACCAATTTACCATTGCCCAGAGCAACCATTACATAATGAATTTTCATTTGATTGGCGGAAAAACAACCCATGGATAAGAGGGGAAGCACTAAAAGGAGCCAACAGCAAAGCACGGACACGCAAGATTTAAAAAAATTTGTGTGTCAAACACGTGTCCGACACGAATACGCTCGGACACACGTCCGACACTCAGTCAACATTTGGGGACACGCAGTCAATTCTCTGACACGTTCCGACACGCGGTCAATATTTGGGGACACGCGGTCAACCTTTGGGGGACACTCTCACATACGATTTTTTTTTAAATCTTGATTTTTTTTGTTAACTAAATATTAAATTTATAATTTATAAATTAATTTTTTTCTGTTATGATATTTGACATTAAAAATTAACAAAGAACGAAAAATTATTTATTTTATATTTATGATATAAAATTTAAATATTTGATTGGTTATATGACTTATTATGGACTCTTATATGTATTAAATTTAAATTATATATATATATTAAAAATTTTATTTAATATCAAAACGTGTCCCAACGTGTCCAAATATGACAGTTTTTAAAATTAACTTGTCGGTGTGTCGTGTCGTATCGTGTCCCATGTCCTGTGTCCGTGTCCGTGCATCATAGGCAGCCAAGCAGAATCTATATATTAGCAGATAGTGATAGGCAAAAAAAATTAATTTATTGTTTTTTTAATAAAAAATTACGAAAAAATAGTCGTTTTGAAATTAATTACGAAAATATAGCAGTCAAACACGCCCTATGGGGGCGTGACCGGTTGGAGAGAGACACGCCCAAATTTGGGCGTGACCGAGGAGAGAGACACACCCCATTTGGGGCGTGTTTCACCATGTGCTGCCACGTGGCACAAAAGTCAACAGATTGACCATGAAAATTTGGAAGTTCATAACTTTTGACTCGGGTATCCGAATTAGGTAATATTTTTTTTGATTCCACGTAACTTTTCGAGATCTACGTAATGACATCTCATTTGACATATTTTGTCTCTCACAAGAAAAAATTGTTTACAACAATGATACCATAAGAACGTTTAAACCCAAATTAATAAACAGAAAACCACTATTATGATTAGAAACATTCATAGTAAAGATCCGACGGTGTAAACATTTGGGCATGACCGAGGAGAGAGACACGCCCCCATTGGGGCGTGTTTCACCAGGTGCTGCCACGTGACACAAAAGTCAACAGTTTGATCGTAAAACTTTGAAAATCCATAACTTTTGACTCGGGTGTCCGAATTAGGTAATATTTTTTTTGATTCCACGTAACTTTTCGAGATCTACGTAATGACATCTCATTTGACATATTTTTTCTCTCACAAAAAAAAATTGTTTACAACAATGATATCATAAGAACGTTTAAACTCAAATTAATAATCAGAAAATCACTGTTATGATTAGAAACATTCATAATAAAGATCCTTATTAAAAAGTTAAGTGAGTGCTTTTCGTTTTATTTTGATTTTTAAGTTTTTGTTCGTGATTATAAAGTTATGTCATTTTAAATAAAACTATGTCGTTTTGATATGATTTTTAAGTTTTTGTTCGTGATTATAAAGTTATGTCATTTTAAATAAAACTATGTCGTTTTGATATATTTTTACCAAAATCATAAGAATCTTTATTATGAATGTTTCTAATCATAACAATGATTTTCTGATTATTAATTTGAGTTTAAACGTTCTTATGGTATCATTATTATAAATTCAATTTTTTTGTGAGAGACAAAATATGTCAAATGAGGTGTCATTACGTAGATCTCGAAAAGTTATGTGGAATAAAAAAAACATTACCTAATTCGGACACCCGAGTCAAAAGTTATGGACTTTTAAAGTTTCACGGTCAAACTGTTGACTTTTGTGCCACGTGGCAGCATCTGGTGAAACACGCCCCAAATGGGGCGTGTCTCTCTCCTCGGTCACGCCCAAATTTGGGCGTGTCTCTCTCCAACCAGTCACACCCCCGTAGGGCGTGTTTGACTGCTATATTTTCGTAATTAATTTCAAAACGACTATTTTTTCGTAATTTTTTATTAAAAAAGGCAAAAAAATTAATTTATTACTTTTTTTTTTTTGGTAAAAAATTACGAAAAAATAGTCGTTTTGAAATTAATTACGAAAATATAGCAGTCAAACACGCCCTACGGGGGGCGTGACTGGTTGGAGAGAGACACGCCCAAATTTGGGCGTGACCGAGGAGAGAGACACGCCCCATTTGGGGCGTGTTTCACCAGGTGCTGCCACGTGGCACAAAAGTCAACAGTTTGACCGTGAAACTTTAAAAGTCCATAACTTTTGACTCGGGTGTCCGAATTAGGTAATGTTTTTTTTATTCCACATAACTTTTCGAGATCTACGTAATGACACCTCATTTGACATATTTTGTCTCTCACAAAAAATTGAATTTATAATAATGATACCATAAGATCGTTTAAACTCAAATTAATAATCAGAAAATCATTGTTATGATTAGAAACATTCATAATAAAGATCCTTATGATTTTGGTAAAAATATATCAAAACGACATAATTTTATTTAAAATGACATAACTTTATAATCACGAACAAAAACTTAAAAATCATATCAAAACGACATAGTTTTATTTAAAATGACATAACTTTATAATCACGAACAAAAACTTAAAAATCAAAATAAAACGAAAAGCACTCACTTAGCTTTTTAATAAGGATCTTTATTATGAATGTTTCTAATCATAATAGTGATTTTCTGATTATTAATTTGAGTTTAAACGTTCTTATGGTATCATTGTTATAAACAATTTTTTTTTTTGTGAGAGAAAAAATGTGTCAAATGAGATGTCATTACGTAGATCTCAAAAAGTTACGTGGAATCAAAAAAAATATTACCTAATTCGGACACCCGAGTCAAAAGTTATGGATTTTCAAAGTTTTACGATCAAACTGTTGACTTTTGTGTCACGTGGCAGCACCTGGTGAAACACGCCCCAATGGGGCGTGTCTCTCTCCTCGGTCATGCCCAAATGTTTACACCGTCGGATCTTTACTATGAATGTTTCTAATCATAATAGTGGTTTTCTGTTTATTAATTTGGGTTTAAACGTTCTTATGGTATCATTGTTGTAAACAATTTTTTCTTGTGAGAGACAAAATATGTCAAATGAGATGTCATTACGTAGATCTCGAAAAGTTACGTGGAATCAAAAAAAATATTACCTAATTCGGATACCCGAGTCAAAAGTTATGGACTTCCAAATTTTCATGGTCAATCTGTTGACTTTTGTGCCACGTGGCAGCACATGGTGAAACACGCCCCAAATGGGGCGTGTCTCTCTCCAACCGGTCACGCCCCCCGTAGGGCGTGTTTGACTGCTATATTTTCATAAATAATTTCAAAACGACTATTTTTTCGTAATTTTTTATTAAAAAACAATAAATTAATTTTTTTGCCTCTCAACCAGGTCTGTTTTTGTTATTATTTTAGGTTAGTGTTAATTTGGATAGTTTGTTATGATGTGACGAAATTATTTTCGTGAATTGGAATATATGTTTTCATGACAGATTGATTTACTGGAGAATCCTGCCATCACTAATGTTGTTGTGTTATCCGTTGTGCTGGAGGAGGTTAAGAACAAGAATATGGCCGCTTACAATAGGATAAGAGCTATATGTAGCAATTCAATGAAGAATTTCTTTGTTTTTTTAAATGAACATCACATGTAGGTTTATTTACTTGCTTTTTTTTTTTTTATGATTTACTACCTTGTAGTTAGCATGAAATTAGATTACAATAACTGTTGAATAAACTTTAAATGGTTTGTTAGTTTTATATTTAATAGTCTTAATTTAGCAGTCTTGTGTTTAGGTAAGTGAAAGGTCAAGAGTTGTGAGAAAGTGAAAGGCCAAGAGTTGTGAGAAAGTGAAAGGCCAAGAGTTAGAAGTTTAGTTTTGTGGTTTACGGCTATTTTAATGTTTGGTTCATGAAAAGGTAATCTACTGCCTATATAAACTAATCCATATTGTAAGCAATATATCACAGAAAAAAAGAGAAATACAAGTTTTGTTCTCCACAAGAAAATAGTTGTTTTTATTTTAAGTTCTACATTATAGTGATACCACAAATTGGTATCAGAGCTATGGAGAGGGGGAGTGATATGGCACTACCTAAGTTGACGAAGGAGAACTACAAGAATTGGAGCATCCAGATGAAGGCTCTTCTCGGATCCCAGGACGCTTGGGAGAATGTTCAAGCAGGTTTTGTAGAACCACAGGACACTGGAGGCCATTCGGCGGCTCAAACCAAAGCGTTGAAAGAGACGCGTGCAAAAGACAAGCTGGCGTTATTCATGCTCTTCCGAGCTGTAGACGAATCCGGGTTCGAGAAGATAGCAAATTGTGAGACCTCAAAGGCATCCTGGGACATCTTGGCAAATGTCTATAGAGGAGCTAACCGGGTTAAACAAGTTCGGCTTCAAACCCTTCGTGCCGAATTGAAGGGAATGAAGATGAAGGACACAGAAGGAGTATCCGGGTTCGTTGCCCGGGTTCAAGGAATTGTGAACCAGTTAAAACGGAATGGAGAAGATATACCTGACACCAGAGTGGTGGAGAAAATCTTGAGATCTTTGACAGACCAGTTCGAAAACATGGTTTGTGCGATAGAGGAGTCCAAGGACCTGTCTACACTCACCATTGACGAGTTGGCGGGTTCGCTTGAAGAGCATGAACAAAGAAAGAAGAAGAAGGGGGAAACTCTTGAGCAGACACTTCAGACCAAAGCAACAATTAAAGATGAGAAGATGCTCTATTCTCAAAATTTTCGAGGTAGAGGACGTGGCCGCGGTGGACGAGGTACTAGCCATGGTGGTAGAGGTCGAGGCCGAAGTCAAGAAGTGCATAGTGATGAGGTAGGATAGTCAAATCAACAAAACTGGAGAGGACGAGGACGAGGTCGACGAGGAGTTCGGTCACATTATTCAAACATCGAGTGTTACAAATGTGGAAAGTTTGGTCACTTTGCGAAAGATTGTAACTCGGACAAGTGTTACAACTGTGGTAAAGTCGGACATTTCGCAAGAGAATGCAGAGAGGAGAAAAAAGTGGAGGAGACGTCCAACCTAGCCACAGAAGGCGAGATGAAGGATGGTGTCTTGTTAATGACACACAGTGAAGGAAGTCCATACGATGACATGGAGTGGTATCTTGACACGGGTGCGAGCAACCACATGTGCGGACATAAGCACTTCTTCAAGGAGATGAGAAAGGTGGAAACCGGACATGTTTCGTTCGGGGATGCCTCAAAGGTTGAGGTAAAAGGCCGAGGTACGATCTGTTTCCTACAAAAGGACGGGTTAATTGGCTCAATTCGAGATGTGTACTATGTACCCGACCTAAAAAGCAATATTTTAAGCATGGGTCAACTGATGGAGAAAGGTTACTCGGTTATTATGAAAGACCAGGTATTGTATTTGAAAGATGAGCGAGGTCGGCTGATAGTTCAGGTTCAAATGGGTAAGAATCGTATGTATAAACTGAATTTGAAATGTGTACAGGTTGAATGTTTACAAGCCGAGGTGGAAGATAATGCGTCACTTTGGCATCTCCGGTTTGGTCACCTACATTATGGTGGTCTAACCGAGTTGGCAAAGAAGAAGATGGTGGAAGGGTTACCTGGCATCAACTTTGAAGGAAAGTTTTGTGAGAGTTGTGTACTTGGCAAGCATGCCAGGACTACGTTTCAGAAGATGGCAAGATTCCGGGCTAAGCAACCTCTGGAACTAATACATACCGACTTGTGTGGACCCATCAATCCGGGTTCCTTCAGCGGTAAGAAGTATTTTATTTCCTTTATTGATGATTTCTCACGGAAAACTTGGGTTTACTTTCTGAAGGAGAAGTCCGAGGTGTTTGATGTGTTCAAAAGGTTCAAGGTGATGATTGAGAAGGCAACAGGAAGCTATATCAAATCGGTGCGGTCTGACAGAGGTGGGGAATATACCTCAACAGCGTTTATGTCGTTCTGTGAGGAACAGGTGATAAGGAGGTTTCTAACAGCACCATACTCACCATAACAGAATGGCGTGGCTGAAAGGAAGAACCAGACTATTCTTGACATGGTTCGGTCAATGCTGAAGAACAAAAGGATGCCGAAGGAGTTTTGGGCCGAAGCTGTGCAGTGTGCTGTGTATGTGCAGAACCGATGTCCACATTCAAGCTTGGATGATAAAACTCCATAGGAAGCATGGAGCGGTCAAAAGCCTTCAGTGGCTCATCTCAGAGTTTTTGGCAGTATAGCCTATGCACACATACCGGACCAGCTCAGAACCAAGCTCGAGGATAAAAGTAAGAAATATGTTTTTATTGGATATAAGCTGTATAAGTTGTTTGACCCCGTCAACAAGAAAGTCATAGTAAGCAGAGATGTAAAGCTCAATAAAGCAAATGAGTGGGACTGGAAAAATTCTTCTGAGGTAAACTTTGAAGACGGAATCTCAACACAAATTATCAACCCGGCAAGTCCTGAAGCTTCTGATGATGAAGACGAGGCACGACAACCCAGGATGCGAAGCATACAAGACATATATGAGTCAACAAGTGAGGTATATTTTGTTTGTCTTCTTGCAGACTCTGAGAACATAAGTTTTGAAGAAGCCATCCGAGATAAGAAATGGCAAGATGCCATGGATGAGGAGATAGAAGCCATTGACTGAAATAACACATGGGAGTTAGCCGAGCTACCAGAAGGAAGTCGGCCCATTGGAGTGAAGTGGGTGTTCAAGAAGAAGATGAATGCTCAAGGGGAAATAGAACGATATAAAGCTCGGCTAGTTGCAAAAGGTTATAAGCAGAAGGCTGGAATTGACTATGACGAGGTGTTTGCCCCTGTTACAAGGATGGAGACAATTCAGCTACTCATCTCACAGGCTGCTCAATACAGATGGCCAATGCATCAAATGGATGTAAAGTCGGCATTCCTGAATGGTGTTCTTGAAGAAGAAGTTTATGTGGAACAACCGCCGGGCTACATGAAGGCAGGAGAAGAGAAGAAGGTGCTGAGATTGAAGAAAGCACTTTACGGGTTGAAGCAAGCACCACAGGCATGGAATGCTCGTATTGACAAATATTTCAAGGAGAATGGACTTGAACAATGTCCATATGAACATGCTGTTTATGTCAAGAAAAATGGAGGAGACTTGTTAATTGTGGCTCTTTATGTTGACGACCTCATTTTTATGGGAAACAATGCCAAGATGATACAAGAGTTCAAGAGCACAATGACAAGAGAGTTCGAAATGACAGATCTCGATTTGATGAAGTTCTTTCTTGGTTTGGAAGTAAAACAAAATGAGAAGGGAATCTTCGTGTCACAGGAAGCTTATGCAAAAAAGATTTTGAAGAAGTACAAGATGAAAGATTGCAACCCAGTTTCAACACCAATGGAACCCGGTTCAAAACTCTCTAAGTTTGATGGAGGAGACCGTGTTGATGCAAGCAAGTACAGAAGTTTGGTGGGAAGCCTACGTTATCTCACATGCACGAGGCCGGATATCTCGTTGAGTGTCGGCATAGTAAGTCGGTTCATGGAGGAGCCGAGATACACACATTGGAAGGCGGTAAAGAGAATTCTGAGGTATGTTCAAGGTACAGTTTCACACGGGTTACACTACTCGAGCTCGGCAAAATACAAGTTGATTGGATATTCTGACAGTGATTGGTGTGGAGACGTAGATGATCGAAAGAGTACGGCTGGTTATGTGTTTTTTATGGGCAACACGACATTCACCTGGATTTCGAAGAAGCAACCTATTGTGACACTGCCGACATGTGAAGCTGAATATGTAGCTGCATCTTGGTGTGTTTGTCATGTAATGTGGCTCAGGAATCTGCTAAGCAAGTTGGAGGAAAAATAAATTGGGCAAACTGTGATCCGAATTGACAATAAGTCGGCTATAGAGCTAGCCAAGAACCCGGTAAATCATGAAAGAAGCAAGCATATTGACGTCCGATTTCACTTCATCCGGGATCAAGTAAAGGAAGGAAATGTGGAGCTAACACACGTGACCAGTCAAGAGCAAGTCGGGGACATCTTCACAAAGCCACTGCTGACGTTGCTGCTCAACAATTGCAAGAAGATGCTTGGGATGAAAGATGGCAGAACCATTTAAGTTTATGAAGGAGAATTGTTGAATAAACTTTAAATGGTTTGTTAGTTTTATATTTAATAGTCTTAATTTAGCAGTCTTGTGTTTAGGTAAGTGAAAGGCCAAGAGTTGTGAGAAAGTGAAAGGCCAAGAGTTAGAAGTTTAGTTTTGTGGTTTATGGCTATTTTAATGTTTGGTTCATGAAAAGGCAATCTACTGCCTATATAAACTAATCTATATTGTAAGCAATATATCACAGAAAAAAAGAGAAATACAAGTCTTGTTCTCCACAAGAAAATAGTTGTTTTTATTTTATGTTCTACATTATAGTGATACCACAATAACAAGATACAATGAAAACAAGGATTTCCTTATTACAAAGGAGAACAAGTAAGAACTAACAATGCAACAAGGTTGCTCAATCTCTTTATTGCATATCCAAAAAGCAATTCTATCCATAAAGAAGTTTGAGAAAAAAAGAAAGGTAGGGAAAACGAGCGAAAGAGAAGGGATAGAATTTCTAACAGTGCTTTGTTATTTTACATGGGCTGTTAGTGAAACTTGGCTTTGTTAATTTGTTTGCATATCCAAATAAGACATTAATCGACATGCCTTATTTGTTGAATAACTAATTTCAGGCTTGGTATGTATGGCATATTGAAGTGCTCTAATGATTGAGTGATAGTGCTTTGGATCCGGGTGATGGTTGGCATCATACATGGAGAGTTTACACCCAGTAGGCATGGATGTGGAAATATCCTTTGATTTTAGTATAGTGGCCTGTTTGACGAGATCCTTGATATATTTGTTGGGAACTCGGTTACCTCAAACTCGGGCTCGGAAGCCTTTTGTGCGGAAGTCAATCAACAAGATCCGGAGCTCGGATCTCGGCAGTACCTCGTCCTGTATATCACCAGGTCGGACTGCGCAACGAAAAATCAAAACAAATAGGAGAGAGAAGAAGAACACAACCAGATTTTAACGTGGGAAAACCTTCTCCAATGAAGAAGTAAAAACCCACGGGACCTAGTCCAGATCAAAAATCCACTATGAAAATAATGGTTACAAATAGTCAAATGCACTAGTGTGGTGGTTAACTCAACCTCTCCAACAATGGTGATAATCAAACTACCCTAGAGATGTTTCACTCAAACTCTCTCTAGAGATCTCTCAAAAGCAAAGTATAAAGCTTTGCTCAAACAATCAAATCTCAAATATCTCAAACAATTTTCTCTCAAAACCTCATCCTACATCTTACACTCAACCTCACACACACATGTTTATATAGGGGAGGGAGATGAACCACTCAAGGGATGTTTCCCTTGAGTCTTGCACCAAAATGGGGAGTTCCAACCACTTGGTACTTGTGTCAAGCATTGATGGAGGAACAACTTCCAACAATATTTAGATTGAGACAAAAGGATAGCACCTGTAGGCAAGTGCTTCACCTCAATTCAAAGGAAATATTCAAGAGTGCCTAGCCGTTTGAGGGCAAACAGGGAGTTCAGATTCATGACAAGCTGCTTGATTAAGGAAGAGTCACTGCCAGTAATTATCACATCATCAATATACGCCAAGACAAAAATGCACTAAGTCGCAGTCTAGCTAATTAAAGGGAAGGATCACATTTGATTAGGAAATGTGATAGGAAAGGATAAGGGAACACTTGAAAGAGGTATTTGAAATAATATATTGAATTGTATGAAAAAACTGTACAAGAGTACTCTATATATAGAGTACAGAAAAAACCTAATGGGCCAAGCCCAAAAATAATAAAACAAACCCTAGAGAAATCTAGCTCCTTCTAGAGGATTCTAACTAATTACAAATAATTATAAATAAATAAATAAAATACTAATTCTAATATTTACAACACTCCCCCTCAAGCTGAGGAATAGATATTTATCATTCCCAGCTTGCTAATAAGCTCTTGAAACCTATCATTAGGAAGACCCTTAGTCAAGACATCAGACAATTAACGACCAGATGGGATATATGGAGTAGTGATTAGGCCACTATCGAGTTTCTCTTTGATGAAGTGACGATCAATTTCAATATGTTTGGTTCAATCGTGTTGGACTGGATTGTGGGCTATACAAATAGCGGACTTATTATCACATAGCAGCTTCATAGGTCCCTCACATTTTATTTTGAGATCATCAAGTATAATTTTCAGCCACAACAACTCACAAATGCCTTGGGCCATAGCTCGAAATTCAGCTTCTGCACTTGATCTGGCAAACACATCGTGTTTCTTACTTCTCTATGTCACCAAGTTACCGCAAAGAAACATGCAATAACCAGTGGTAGAACGACGGTCAGTCACAGATCCAGCATAATCAGCATCAGTGTAGACTTCTAAAGATAGATTGCCATCCCGTTGGAACAATAATCCTTTACCAGGATTAGCTTTAAGATACTGAAGAATTCTATCTACTGCCTGCATGTGTTTCTCCTTTGGATCGTGCATAAACCGACTAATAACACTAACGACATAAGCTAGGTCTGGTCTAGTATGAGCCAGATAGATCAATTTCCCAACTAGCCGTTGATATTGTCCTTTATCAACTGGAGGACTCTCCTCTTCATAGCCTATCTTGTGATTCTGCTCAATAGGAGTATTAGAGGGTTTACACCCAAGCTTTCCTACTTCTTTGAGAATATCAAGAACATATTTCCTCTGGCTGATGAAAATTTCTTTCTTTGAATGAGCTACTTCTATCCCTAGGAAATATCTCAGTTTCCCAAGGTCTTTGATTTCAAACTCAGAGGCAAGCCGTGTTTGCAGAATCTATTTCTCCATAGAATCATCACCTGTGATAATAATATCATCAACATATACAAGGAGCACAGTAAGCTTCCCATTATGGGAGTGTTTGAAGAAAAGAGTGTGATCTCCTTGACTCTGTCTGTATCCTAAGGTCATCATAACCTTAGTAAACCTCCCAAACCAGGCACGAGGTGACTGCTTCAATCCATACAAGGCCTTTTTTAATCTACAAACTTTATTTTCTCCCTTCACAGAATCAAAACCAGGTGGGATCTCCATGTAGACTTCTTCTTTTAACTCACCATTGAGGAAAACATTTTTCACATCAAATTGATTTATATCCCAATTGTAATGGGCAGCAAGGGATAATAAGACTCTCACCGTATTCATCTTTGTAACTGGAGCAAAGGTTTCTTCGTAATCAATGCCATAGGTTTGAGTGTAACCTTTGGCCACTAATCGAGCCTTGTACCTTTCAAGAGTTCCATCAGAATTATATTTCAGGGCATAAACCCATCTGCACCCTACTGCTTTCTTTCCGTTGGGTCTATCAATAACCTCCCATGTTTTATTTTTCTCCAACGCATTCATTTCCTCTTGCATGGCTTGAGCCCAATTGCCATCTTTCAAGGCTTCATGTACTGATTTTGTGATTGCAATAGAATCTAGTGCTAAAACAAAGCTTTTGTGCTACACATAAAGATTAGCAGAGGAAACAAAGTGGGAGATAGGGTATTGAGTACAAGAGGGACAGGGGGAACAAGTTTTCAAGACAAGATCTTTTTCATTTTCTAAGAGCAATAAGCAAATTATCAGAATCAACATTAATGGGTAACTCATCAGAAGTATTAACATCATGATCAGAAATATGAGATTCAGGAGAAACAGGAGACTAGGAAGAAACAGGAGATTCAGGACTTACCAGTGGTTCAGACGATTGAGGTTGTTGGTGAGACAGTATGAGTTGTTTCCTCCTCTGATATACTAATTCAGGTGTCAAAAATTTTCGTATCTCAGGTGTATTTGAAGGTTCTGACACACCAGGAGCAGAAACACTAGGTAGAGAGAAGACTGATCCAAGCTCAAAGAAGGAATGGGACAAGTCTTCTGAGGAACGGTTCTCCCCCTGGAAATAAGATTCAAATTCTTGAAATGTGACATCCATAGAAACAAAAAAAATTCGACTTGTTGGATGATAACACTTGTACCCTTTTTTTTAAGGGGTATAACCAAGGAAGACACACTTAAGAGCCCTAGGATCCAACTTACTCCGATGTTTTTTACGAACATAGACAAAGGCAACACATCCAAACACTCTTAATGGAAGGCCCTGCAATATGGGAACAGAAGGAAGTCATGGAATGAATAGGACAGATATTGTTAAGGACTCGTGAAGGTAAACGGTTGATCAAAAAAGTTGTAGCTAACACTGCTTCTCCCCAATAAGAACTAGGAACAGATGTCTGGAGAAGTAGTGCTCTACCAACTTCAAGGAGGTGCGATTTTTCCTTTCAGCAATCCCGTTTTGTTGAGGGGTATCAACAGATGTGAGCTCATGAATCATACCTCTGTCTGAAATGAATTGTGACAGGCGTTGATTAACGTACTCAGTACCATTATCAGATCTGAGTCTTTTAATACTCTTACCAAACTGAGTCTCAACATGTGATGAAATTGAATAAATATCTTTGGTACTTCAGACTTGTCTTTCATCAAGTATATCCATGTTACCCGAGTATAATCGTCAATAAAAGAAACAAACCACCTTGCACCTGAAACACTGTGCACTTTAGAAGGGCCCCAAACATCAGAATGGATAAGAGAAAAAGGTTCCCTGCTTTTAATAGTGCTAGAAGGAAATGACACTCGATGGTATTTTGCAAATTCACAAACATCAGAATGAAAGGTCTCAACCGAGTTATTGAGAAACATATAAGGGAACATAGAATTCAAAAGACTAAATGATGGATGCCTCAAACGCTTGTGATGGAGCCAAATCATAGACTCTGCAGTAGAAGGATGACGTGTCATTAATAACTGATTTTTGCCAGCATGGTCTGGAAGGAGATGATACAACCCATCCTGTTCATTAGCAACTCCAATTGTCTTCTTCGTGGTAAGATCCTGAATAACACAATGAGAAGGAAAAAATGTGATAGAACAATTCAAGTCAGTTGTAAGTTTTTGAGTGGAGATAAAATTAGTAGAAAGCTGAGAAACATAAAGAACATTTTTAAGAAACAAGGAAGCTGGAGAAGAGAAAAGATCCAGAACCGCGATCAAAGAGGTGAACATATCAAATGACCTGCGATCAAAGAGGTGAGCATAGATCCAGAACCGCCTTGGAGAGACGATCAAGACTGCAGTGGTCCGACCACGATAACCTCCGCGACGCGCCGTCACGCGCTGGAGAAGCTGGCGGCGCGTGGAGGCGCGTAGTCCGATTACCTTGGGCTTTTCAAGACGGCGTCGTTCGGGAGGTGCGGCTGGGTCTGTTGGCTGGTCGGAGCAAAAAGAATAGCAGGAAAAGTGCCCAAATCGTGAGGACAGGTTCTGAGTTTGACAACGAGGGTGAACATGAACGCTGGTGAACAGGTTCTGAGTATTCTGTTGTGTGAAGAAGAAAAAATAATAAAGAAACAGAGATGTTCTCGGTCCAAGAGGTCCCCGGAAAATTTTTTCGGTGGCGGCTGATGGCAGCGAGAGACGAACAAGATTTTGTAGGCGCGAAAACAGAGCCCTCAGGATTGAGAGCTCTGATACCAACTTGAAAAAGGTATTTGAAATAATATATTGAATTATATGAAAAAACTATACAAGAGTACTCTATATATAGAGTACAAAAAAAACCTAATGGGCTAAGCCCAAAAATAATAAAACAAACACTAAAGAAATCTGATCCCTTCTAGAGGATTCTAACTAATTACAAATAACTACAAATAAATAAATAAAATACTAATTCTAATATTTACGATAGGAACCGGTGAAATGGAAGCTCTTGGAAATGAGGTAGGAGAAAATGTAACGGATTCTGATTTAAAGAGCAAAGAAATGAGTTAGGAGACAATGTGATGGATTCTTCTTCAAAGAGCGAGTGATATGGACAACGAGTTTCATTAAATAGCATATCGCTAGAGAGAAGGTCCTTGCCAAGTCTCTGGTGAGACACATCCCATCTCAACTCTAGGTTGCAGAAACTTTCACCAAGCCTTTATCAGCTCCTAGGTTCTGTGGGCTTAGGATAAACTTGAGGTTTTTGACTATTGTAGCTGGCCAAACCTCCTTGAGTTTAAAGCGGGTGTAATAGAGTAAATATATATAGCTTGTGTATGTAACGGCATCTGTACAATAAGATATACTTAGTTTGATATGTTGATAGGAGTCAGTTTCATTTTGTTAGAGGCTTAGTCAGATTCTATTAGACTTGTTACTTGTTTTAACTTATTGTAGTTTGTTAGTTCCAAAAGCTCCCTAGTTAAGCTTCGTGTGTTTCTCCTGGAACTGATCAGGAATAAAATTAGATTCTTGTTTCATTTGGAAATGGAAAATTATCTCTCTCTCTTTTCTCTGATTTTCTCTCTCTTCGAGTAAATAGTGGATCAATTGTATACTCTTTAAATTTTCTGTTTGGCTCATGGTCAATGGCATGTGGGCTACGTAAATTTGATTTAATACTTCATGTCTCTCTGTTGGCAGGGATACTTATGTTAAGCAAATGAGTGGGGAAACTAAAAATGATAGGAATGATAGAGGTTTGCTTTTCGGATGAGCTTTGATTTTATTTGTTGAGATATATAGTCTATTGTATGTGCAACTATTAGTTTAGGCTTTCACTCACACCCTTTGGTTCACTTTATATTATTCTATATTTATTATTTGCTTTCTGGTTCACTTAGATGTTTTTATTCATGAATTGCCAATAGAGATAAAAAAAATTTGAAGTTTAACTTTAAAAAGTGGTAATTCAGCTATCCGAGTGGCTACTCAATGGTATCAGAATCATCTGGGTGGTGCAATAAAGGTTTTACTTATAACTAATGATAAAGAGAACAAAAGGAAGGCTAGTGAAGAAGGCATCCATGCAGAAACCGGTAGTGGGTTATCTTTTTTTAGGTGAATTGCATGTTAAATAGTCAAGCTACCAATGTATTGCAGGCAGCTGTGTCTATGAGGAATATCTATATTAACACTTTCGTTGAATGAATTCATCTCAAAGTTATTAATCAATTGAGTCATACGTCAAGTCTTTGAACCGACCAGATTTACTTGACTTGTTAGTGCAACCTGCATTGGAAGGTGTGGACATGAAAGAGATTGAAGATCTCAGACCATCCAAGAAGAAAGTAATCTATCTAGAGGTATTCAGTTAATTTCATTTACATCTAGTGATTTGTATATGTAGTTTTGGTTAAACCCATATGATGGAGTATTCATATTCTGTTACTTTTTAGCATAAGCAAATGCCAGAAATTAATTCTGGTTTGGATCGTGGAATATATCATCAAGCGAGACTTTGTGTACACTGTTACAAATCATTCAAAGCATCTGTTGGGAGCAAGAGCTTTAGTGATGAAATAATTATTTCTGGGCGCTTAAACATGAACCGAGCTTCTGAAGGTGATATTGTGGTCGTTGAACTACTGCCTCTGGACTAGTGGCTAAAAGGTAAGTCTCTATCTATAGCAAGTGAAGGTATGTTGATTGTTAGGTTGTTTATACAATTATACTCTCTGCCATAAGGCAGACTTACAACTTGTCAGAATATATTCTTTGCAAATTATCTTATTACTTAAATTTACTTAGAAAGCAAAACCTTTAAAACATAAGTTAGGTCACCAAGTCCATTGTTTTTAATATTCATTCATGTATCTGGATAATTGATTTCACTATTACATTCTAGAAAACTTGGCCAATTTTATTTATCCATCATTTTCAAAAATTTAAATTTGAGAGAGATATTTGGGAAAGGTAGTGCTAAATCTTCAATTTTATATTTCGACAGAAGTGTAAAGGTCTGGAGGATAAAAGAGATCTACATTTGTTGCCATTGGCTAATTGATGGAGAAGATTGAAATTTCTGAAGTTCTTTCTAATCTGGCATTAGGTCATTCCGATTCACACGTTGCGTGGGACGTGGGTTATATTATATTTTTAATTCCAGTATTTGAGTCGACATCATGGTGGCCAGTTGCAAGCATAGGACATCATTGTTATTAGAATCCATTCCGTGAGCCACCGATAAAATTCTTTTGCAGAATCATTATGAACCAGAACTATACCTTTGACACTGCCTTTTTCCCGTACTTCACGTTAGTGCTCTTCTTTTTTGGTTTGTATATTTAATCTGGTGGTCCATCTTTCATTTAAGAAACCCCACAAGACTCCCAGGCTTGCAAAGGTGTATAGGTGAGGGTCAATTGCTCCCGGACTTATCCTTACATTTATAAACAGAGGTTGTTTCCCATATTCAAACCTCTGACCTTTCGCTCACAAGGAGCAATCATACTACTATTTCAAAATTTTCCCTTTGGTGTCTCATTGCTATAATATTCTTAAAATAAATTTTCGTCTTTTTGCTTAAACGAATTGAGTTTTGATTTATTTTGAAATTCTTATTTTCATTTGTTAACTATATAATTATTTGGCTTTAAAATGCCAATATCTAGATGTTTGTAATGTTTTATTATGTTAAAATATATTTTTTGCTATTTTCAATAATGGATTATGAATCTTTTGTTTTACGATGCCTTTCAATTCAAAATTTGGAAATCAAGCCTTACGATTCATGATTGCATAACTATGTCAAAAAGTAATGTTGCTCATATGCTTGTATTATTATTATTAATATTTTGGATGAAAGAAGAAATACAGAGGAAAGAGAGGGTGAGACATCTAAGCAAAGAAATTAGAATGACATTAATACAAAAGAGCTCTTCATTACCTCTGCATATTCGCATTCTGATTGAGAGAAATGCAGACACCTCAATAACTGAGTACTGAAGTGTTGAGCCCTCCTTCAATGCTAAGCCCATTTGAGGAGTTTTCCTAAAATATTCATAACCCTAATTTCCACCTCTTATAAATACTCATAGTTGGGGTGGAGGGTAGGATATATGTGAGAATTTTGTTTGAGAGAAATTTTGAGAGGAAATTGTTTGATTGTTTGAGCAAAGCTTCATGCTTTGCATTTGAGAGATCTCTAGGGAGAGTTTAAGAAAAATATCTCTAGAGTAGTTTGATTATCACCATTGTTGGAGAGGTTGAGTTAACCACCACATTGGTGCACCGGAACCTTTGGCGTTGGAGGAACCGTCAACGAATAGTTTCCATGTTGCTGGCTGGCTGGCATCAGTTGTTTGGTCGCCTGGCGGGCTGAAGTGCGTCATTTCGGCGATGAAGTCTGCAAGGGCTTGGGCTTTGATGGCGGTACGCGGCTCGTAAGTGATCTGGTATTCAGATAATTCAACCGCCCATGACATCATCCTTCCTGCGAGGTCGGGCTTGTGGAGGACTTGGCGGATTGGCTGGTTAGTTCTGACCGTGATCGGGTGCAACTGGGAATACGGTCTCAAGCGTCTGGCAGCAAAAATGAGTGTGAAGGCGACCTTTTCCACTTGCTAGTATCGAAGCTCAGCACCTTGTAGTACTTTACTGATGAAACAAACCGGCTTCTGCCCTTTCGGTTTAGAATCTTTGATAAGAGCTGCGCTGACCGCCTCGTTGCCGACGGCAAGGTATAGGTAAAGGGTCTCTCCACTGTCTGGCTTGGCGTGGACTGGTGGGCAAGAGAGGGCTTTCTTAAACTCTTGGAATGCTTTTTCGCACTCCTCTTTCCATTGAAAGGTGACTCCCTTCTTGAGTAGGCCGAAGAGAGGGAGGGACTTATAAGCCGAGTTTGCTAGAAATCGCGTGAGGGCCACGAGCCTTCCGGTTAGCTGTTGGACTTCCTTGATGGTTTGTGGGCTTCGCATTTCAATGACCGCCTTGCACTTATCAGGATTGACTTTAATGCCCCTTCCGGTGAGCATGAAGCCCAGGAATTTTCCTGCGGGGACCCCGAAGGCGCACTTGCTGGGGTTGAGGCGCATGTTGTACTTTCTCAACCTCTCAAATACGCCTTCAAGGTCGCTCAAGTGCTGGCCTGGGTCTCTTGACTTGGCGATCATGTCATCAATGTACACTTCAATGCTGTCGCCGATTAGGTCTTTGAACACTGTGTTCATCATGCGCTAAGTTGCTCCGGCGTTCTTTAGGCCAAAGGGCATCATGGTATAGCAGTAGTTGGCGTTCTGAGTGATGAACGCCATCTTGTCTTGGTCTTCCTCAAGCAGAGGGATTTGGTTGTAGCCAGAGTAAGCGTCCATGAAAGACAGCATTTTGAACCCAGACGCATCATCAACTAGTTGATCAATGCTGGGGAATGGGTACGCGTCTTTGGGGCACACCTTGTTGAGGTCAGTGTAGTCAACGCACATTCTCCACGCCCCATTGGGTTTCTTAACCAAACGGGGTTGGACAACCACGTGGTGTATTTGATCTCTCGGATGAAACCGGCGTCATGCAGTCGTTTAACCTCCTCATCAATGATCTTTTGTCGGTCAGGCCCGAACTTCCTCTTTTTCTGAGCGATGGGTTTGGCTTTAGGATCAACGGATAATCGGTGGCAGCAGACTTTAGGGTCAATTCCTGGCATGTCTGAAGGTTTCCAGGCGAACATGTCCTTGTTCCGTTTGAGCAGCTTAATGAGCTCATCTTTGGTGCCGGGGTGCATTGTCGCCCTGATGGTTGTCGTTTGGTCGGGGTCGCCAAGGATGACGTGCTCTAAAGCTCCATCGGGGGTAGGCCTTGCATGTTCTATTCTGGGGTTGTCTCTTGCATCGAACTCTACCAAGAGACACTGGTCACCTTCGATCGTGTTCTTGGGTGGGCTGCTCGCTGGGCTGGAACTTCGCTGCTGGGTTGGTGGAGTTCTGAATGTAACTCTTGTAGTTGGCCTTAGGGATATGTTGTAGCAACTCCTGGCGACCAGCTGATCGCCCTTCACCGTTGCTACCTTGTTATTCTTTGCCACGAACTTTATTGCTAGATGTGGGTGAGAAACGCTTGCCTCGAACGCCGCGAACATCCTTATACCAAGTATGGTGTTGTATGCTGAAGGGGTGTCAAGCACCAGGAACTGGATGTCAGCGGATTTTGAAGTTGGTGGCATTCCCAATGATAAACGTAGGTTTATCATACCTAGCGGTTTGGTAGTCGTTGCATTGAAACCTGAAAGTTCTCCTGAAACAGGGGTCAGATCGTTAGTTGTGAATCCTAACGCTGAAAAATATGGGAGAAACAAAATATCGGCAGAGCTGCCGTGATCAATAAAGACTCTGTTAATGCCAAAATTGGCGATTGTTGCTTGAACGACTAGGGGGTCGTCATGCCCTGGGAGGACATCGCCTAGATCTTCGCTATCCCAAATGATCTTGGGTTTGGCGGGGCCTGGATTGGTTTTGGCTTTATTAATGACCTTCCCAGCCACCGCCAAACACTGCTTCAGATGCTTTATTTTGGCGTTGGAGGTTTCTCCTCCTCCACTCAGGCTGCCGAAAATCATGTTAATCACTCCATGTTTGATGACGGCGGAGTCTTCTTCATCATCTTCGTCTCTTCTGCTCCTGTGGCGTGGGCTGGGAGGTGGGTTGTGGCCTCTTGGGGATTCTGCTCTTCTGGGGCGGTCATGGCGTGACCGGTATCGGGATTGATTATTTCTTTCCGGAGATCTACTGTCCTCGTGATGTCGCTTTGCCGGTCCGTCACCGTGGGCGCCTTCAGTGGTCCGTCGCTGTGCTCCACCTTTAATGAGTTCATCAATCTCCTCCTTCAAATGTCTGCAATCTTCTGTGCTGTGGCCGTTGCTGCGGTGGAACTTGCAGTAGACGGCGGTCTCTCTGTCTTGATCCGGTCGTGGGGGCGGATTTTTCTGACCTTCTTTGTAATCCGTCTGGTTAACGCTATAAGGACGTCGTCCTGTCTGACCTCGCCCTGATGGGCGTCCGGTTCCTCGGGAAGAGTTCTGAGTCTTCTTCTCCTCATCACCCTCGGTTCTGCCTTTGGGGTCTGCTTTGGGGCCTGGCTGTGCGATGAGTCATCGGTCCTACTACCTTTGTACTCCTCGATTCGCATGAACTCTTGGGCTTTATTCTTTACTCCCTCCAAATCGGTTATCTCGTGGCGGGCTAGTTCGTAAGCGAACGCGCCCTGTCTTAAACCTGAAAGGAGTATATGTACTTGCACCTTGGGATCGAGGCCTTGTACTTGCAAAGCTTCTTTGTCGAAGCGGTCAAGGAACGCCCTGAGGGACTCGCCTGATTGTTGTCTGATTTTTTCAAGTGAATGAACGGACTTGGGTACCGGGCGACTGGTGGCGAAGTGAGCCTGAAATTTGTAGGCTAAGTCGTCCCAAGAAGAGATGCTGCCAGTTGGCAACGTAGTATACCAAGTTAGAGCTCTTCCGCCAAGAAGTGTAGGGAAAGTTCGGCACATGAGGAGGTCAGTTTCTCCATGGAGGGTCATCGCCGCTTCGAAATTTTGAATCCATTCGAAGGGGTCAGAATCTCCAATGTAGGTGATTATGTTGGATGGGCCTTTGAAACCGAGAGGTATGGGGGTCAAGCGCAAGATGTCAGTCAGCGGTTTATTCCGCCCTGAGGTAGTAGCAGGTGTTACCCATGGGTCTGGGTTATTCCGCCTTGTTGGCCGACACATTGTGGTTGACCAGGGTTCATGAACGACCCCTGGGGTTGTGGGGCAACTTGTGGTTGCGTGGGGTGATATTGGGGTTGTGGGATCACAGCGTTGTAGGGTGGTATTGGGTAAGTGTGGAACGGGTAGTGTGCGGGGAAAGGCGTGAGTGGATTTTGGCCATGGGGCCTGTTAGGATATAAGGTAGCGGCCTGGGCGTGGTAATCATGATAAAAGGGTAAGGGTTGGCTCTGAGCAGGTCGGGGTTGATATGCTGGGAAGATTGGTGGTGGACCTGTAGCCGGTAATGGCATACCGTAATGGACGCCAGGTGGTGGGGGTTGTGTGGGAACGTTTTCTCCTTGTGCTTCTCGAATCGTAACCTGGCGGTTAACCCGTGCTTCTCTTTCGTTGGTCACAAGCAGTGAGGGGTTCACTGGTCGCAAAACTGGGGCGAGGGGAACATTGCCGGCTTGTACGGCTGGTGCAGAGTGCATGGATGGTGGGGAGTCGGAACGGGCCGATTGTACATGGCCTTCCGGGGTCCCGGCTCTCGTTTGTTCAGCTCTTCTAGTAACGGCCATATTTGTTTAACGGGAAATGGAATGTTCTTTTTCAGCTGGTTAAAGAATGGGAATAGAAGTTTATAGTTTCCCACAGACGGCGCCAATGTACCGTTGGAATCTATAAGCCCACTATGTTCCCTTATAGGGTGTATGATCACTGTATGGATACCTATGACTTTGGTAATGACCAGGCCACAAGGTACTATCCCAAGTATAAGCAGATAATCAATACAAGTATAAAACTGTAAGAGAATTGAAGTAATAGGCTAATAACGATACATAACCTGCTCTCAGTTGTGCCCCCTGGGGGCTATTTATAGTGATCATGGTGCGGACAGATCAGAGAGGATGGTCAACTCTCCTTGGGATACACTCCTATAGTAGCAGTGTTGGGCGGTTTAGGCGCTGACGTGGCGCTGCGTCCCCTGTCACTGGCGATGCCAGCGTTGGGCAAAGGGAGAGTTTCCCTTTGTGATGTCTGCGGCGATTGCCTTTGGTGGTTAATGTCCCAAGGTAAGGCATTTTGGTGTATCTCTTGGGAGTGATGCTCCCTCGGTGGATGCGAAGGTCCACGTCAGCCCTTAGGGCTAACGTGGAGCTGGTAAGAGGCTGGGACCTGAGTCGTTGGGCCGCTGGGGTGGCTGGCCCGTTAGGGCGGCTTGGACCCCTTGGGCGATAGGCTGATTGGGCCTACTGGGTGATTGGGCCATCCAGAACACTCCCCATTTCGAAAACTTGAATAATTCGGAGTTTTGTGGAGTTTTTGAGTGCATTGGAGCTTGGGCTTGCTTCATCTTGCATTCTAAGGTAATTCATGGTAAGTTTCCATCCTTTTTCACTCATTTCCATGAATTTTTATGAATCTTAGGTCACCGATGAATAGTAATCCGAAAATAGGAATTTGAAGGAGATGTTAATAGGCTATCTTGTTGCTTTCTTGATGCTTGTGGTATAGGATTGAGCAAGGAGACCCAATAGTTGAGGAGGACCCATTGGTGGCACCAATAGAGTGAGAAACCTAGTTTCTCTCTAAATTTTCAACGAGGGTAAGTGATCAATCTCAAAAATTAAATGGTATGAGTAGTAGGAGGGTGATTTGTAGGTGAGTCCTTTTGTTAAATATGCTTGGGATTGGTTCTCGTAAAAGGAAAAATTATGAAATGGTCGTTTAGGAAACTTTGATAAATTGGATTAAAAATCAAGTGTAGGCTTCTTGTATGTGTAGTCTTGAAAATTTAACCTGGTAGACTGCTATATAGGAATACTGATTGTCTTCACATCTTGGAACTAGGTTGTGACTTTGTGAAAGATCGTGACTCTGTGGACACGAGACTTATTGGAGGACACTGCTTGCCAAGCATGCTTTTGGTTCTTGGGGTTAATCCCCCGTTTGTTCCACCGGACTCCGAGGGATGATGGTAGTTTTATATGGTATATGGATATGAACTGTCATATGTTGCATGTATATGCATGTATGTTTGTTTGCCACACAAGACGGTGTTTCCTTGTGTGAGGCATAAGACAGTGTTTCCTTATGCATAGTATGAGACGGTGTTTCCTCATACGGTATGTTGCAAGACGATGTTTCCTTGCGTAATACATACTTGTTATATTCTCTAGCCAGTAGGATTATATTATTGCACACTGCATTGTCATACATGTTCTGATGCATGCATGGATTTTTATACTGTGTTTATACCAGAAGTGAGCTTAGGGGTGGAGGAGCCCTCCAAGGGTCCCTAGCTTACTGAGGTAATTATATTATCTCACCCCGCGTTATGGGGATTACCATTTCAGGTACAGAGGCTGATGGTGCTGAGCCATCGTGTGGCAAGAGGCCAGATGAGAGATACTACTTGACATGATTGTCAGGGCTTTACGTATATCTAGATTTGTACCTGACATACTTTGTTTTGAGTTGTACATACCATATATTTTTGAGAGCATAGGAGATGTCTATGCCATGTTGATAGTCTGTATATGCTGTTAGTGATACATGCTCAGGTCTATGTTACTTATTTAATTGCATCTCTTTTGTTTATTTGATGTAATTATATAAGTAACATCTTTGACATTATTTTGAGACAGTATGATTATGAGATAGCCTATGACATGGATGGTTGGGTAATATAGTTTATGTCTGGATTATATTAAACTATCAATCAGGTTGAAATTATCATAGTGAGAATTATCTCCAGTAGCCCAAAATACAGAGGAAATGCTGTCTGTTTTATTTTGGCCATGGAAGTAAAAAGGTTTGCAATACATAAGGAAAAAGATAAAATTTATTTAGTTAGCATCCGCATTAATTAAGTTGAGCATGTTGCACTTACTATCATACGAATGTTAATTAACCGTCTGTAGGGCGTTACATTTTATGGTATCAGAGCAGTTTTGAAAAGGGAATTCCTTGATGTATTGCAATAATTGTGTCGTTATGAGTGGCTTTTAGGATTTTCTGTGATAATGCATGTGTAACCACTTAGTGTGGGCCTGATCAACTCATTCCTTTGTGTAACATGTGCAGAGTCATGGTTCTTCCTAGGAGACCTCCGACAGCAGATGACGATCAGACAGATCCTACATTAGCTACTTTGTTAAGATCTCGGAATACTGTTGGGGCCACTTCCAGTCAGCCTGATCCTATAGCTACTGCTTTGGCTGGTGTTCAGCAGGAGCTGGCTACTAGTGTAACATCTCGAGCGCTGACGAGGGCGGGGAGTGATCGCCGGTGCAAAGAGGTACAGACAAGGGGCGGCTCCTGAGAGGCTTCCAACGGGGGGTTACATGCATGAATGAACTGAATCGACACCCGAAAGAGAGGGATTCCAAAGACTGTGCAGGTGTGAGACTGCACAGTTTGGGATAGCTTATAAGAATTAATTGGTACTACCTATACTAACAAGATGCATCTTCTTTTCGGTAACAGCTCGTTGTTCACCGGTGTTGTTATCATTAATTATGATATTAAGCGCAGTTACAATCACAACAGTTCATTTATAAGATACGGGTAAATTTTTTCCTTTTTAACATCGTTTACTCCAATAAAATAACTGTGATAATAACCCAACACTTTATGCGGAATAATCAATACCAAAGCCTAATACCATACACTCTTTTGTTTAAAGGTTGCCAGGTGGTTCCCATAAACCAATAAGGCTAAAAATTCGTTCTATCCATTTTTAACACTAAATGTCTTAACCATTTTATTTACTCCAAAAATTTTAAACCTATCAAATGCTTCTCATTTCTAAGTATGTTATAGATTTCTTCGTTAGCTACGCGTGGGTTTAAACCGCGCTCAATTTGGAGTACCGTAGCCCAAGATATGACATTTCAGAAAATGGGTGTTGAAACAACAGGACCCCCGCGCTGACAGCGCCATTCCCGCACCCACAGCGTCAACAGACAGTGGCAACGGCGCCCACAGCGCCAAGTACAGGGTCTGGGTACCCCAAAACAAGTAACCTGACCTACTATAGTGTTCTGCCCATAACTTGAGTTATACAACTCCGATTTACACAATCTTGGTCTCACTGGAAAGCTAAGAGAAGATCTCTAACTTCCAAGAAGGCCAAGGGGTCCAATTCCATCATGTGGGGGACAAAAATTGTGCAGTACCCTGTTTGTATTTTCGACATTTTCTGAAAATTCGCCAGAGTTCCCTTTGTTTTTACCAAATTCCCCAATTTTGCCAATGCAACCTGAGACATCAAGGTATATTAAATCATATGGGTGGCACACACAAGGACCAACAACGCCTTGGGGCACTTACAACCTATCACAGTCCATTTACATGTATGATATTCATTATTTTTCAATCACCAAGGTTCTATTTCATGCTTTTATTAACCATACACATAATCAATTCATAAATTAGGCTTAAAGCCCTTTACATTACATTTACATGCTTCCAATACATCATAGGTGGCTATGGACAGATCCCATGCTCACACATAATATACATATACATGAAGTATAGTTATACATTTACAAATGCATGACATTTTCAACATGCACAAGTTCATGGCCTCAATTCAAAACATAAAACCTATGCTAAATGTTTCCAACTGAATCCTCTAACATGCGATGCCTTCCATATGCACCTCATGCTCCACTCCTCCAGGCTCAACCTAACCTGAAATGATGTCCCCAAACGCGGGGTGAGATATACAAATAAATCTCAGTAAACCAAGGGTACTAGAGGATCACTCCACCCCATGGCTCACTCAATGTGCAACTATAACAAAGTATGACATGCACGACATACGATATCACAACAACTGGGCACAATCCAAGAACATCCACATCTGGATCACGTTCAAGGACCCCATCGTATAACTCCCGGAAGCTTCCTAGCGGAAGTCCCACGTTTGGATCATCCTGGTACCGCTCCCAGAGTCGGTCCCACGGCAAAACCCGACTAGAATCCCCAGCAGAATTATCCAGCAGAAGTCCAAACCAACACACATCTACCGGCCAGAGATCAAACAATTTACACACAACATGCTCCAAGAATGTCACACAATCAAGCAATAATGCATGAACATACATATTCATACAATGTGCAACAACACAAATTCCAACCACAACCTTCCACTAGGCGTGGTGGAGCACACAAGGGACTAAACCCGAGTTCCAAAGGTTTACCTCAGCACCGAGCCAATGCTCCATACGTAACCTTCAAGCTTAATCCGCTTCCATAGCGTCCGTGAGAGGCAACCTTTATGATCAACAACATGATCATCAATCAATTTCCATGCCAACCACTCATTTACACAATTCATCATCAATTAGATTCACTTAGGCCCAATGGCACGCAACCAATAATTTACCCATTTCAATCACATTACCCCTCACCACTCACCAATTCATAGTTATTCACATACACTTCAATTTTACATCATCAACCAACCCTTACCTCAATAGGCCGAATTACTCATGCCCATCAATCTAGGGGTATTCAATCCAATTCAACACTCATACACATCATATAATCCTGTTATAACATCATACAACAACTCAACAACACAATCCTTACACAATTACACTTTCACAATTTCATGGCATCATCCAAAAACTTCCTAAGTTATCACAAATTTCACCAATAATTTTTATTGCATAAATCATCATTATTCATCATTTTAAACATTTAATTCCAAAGGAGCAACACCATTAAAAGCCCCAAAACATCACATTCATGAACACAACTTCAACCCAAAAACCCATTTTGTGATGTTTACAAAAACTTCATGAAACTAGGAATACTTACACCAATAGCTTCCTAAGGCTCCAATGGTTGACGATCAAGTGTTCATCCAAGCCAAAGCACCACCAATGCTCCCCAAAATCCTCAAATTCGCATAATGAGGTGGAAAAATGATCTCATCACACACTCACTTTCATGACTCTTTCATGAAGGATAATATACTCACAAGATGATGCTTAACAATTTTGGTGTTGGAACTTTATTGATTTGGTGGCTCAAAAGTGTGGAAAAGGGCAAGAAAATTTCTTTCCCTATGCTTCCATGGTGCGCACGCAGAGGAGAGAAGAAGAAGAAAGAAAAAAAAAAAAAGAGGGAGAGAGAAAGCTGCGTGGGGGAAGGAAAATAGAGAAACTTAAGTGGGTTTGGTGGAAGCGGGTCCCATACGCGATTTAACTTTAATCCCTCATCCAATTCCAATCACAAATTCACAATCTACATATTTTTCTGGTTCATGACATATTTTTATTTCCTCAAAATACTCATAAAAATTTCACTCCTTTCGGTACAATTATACCGCAGTATTTTTACACCGGGAAAATCACTATTCATCAAAATTTTCAAAACTTGCCTATTCACTCAATTTTTTGTCCTGAATCCATTTCCGGCATTATTTTTATCATTTGAGATCTCCAACTCCATTTTTCATGTCTCGGTTTACATTTCTGGCAAATTACCATTTTGCCCTTAGTACACATTTTGACCCCAATTTCAGGATTTTCACTAATCCTTCGCTTTTAACCCACATTACCTCATAAATTCACGTTTGAATTTACAATGTGTTATAGAAAGCGCACTGAAAAGTCTCGTGTTAGTATGTGGGAAGGAGTTCATTGCGCTTTATTAAATTATCTTTTACGGATATTTTTTGTCACAAAATTTGAAAATTAAAAAATTAAGGGTATTACAGCGCGGGAACGAGGCCCTGGAGCGCCTGTTACGGGTATTGTCATTGTTCATCATGCCTTGTGCTTTTGTGCCTATTTTGATTTTATATATTTTTGAAATGCTCGAACTCATTGAAAAATGAAAACCAAACAAGTAGCTAATCGATTGATGAGTAGATAACTCAGTCGTACTGTTTTTGTAGTTAGCGGTGTAGTTTACATTCGGATTTGGTATGTCTGCGAATTTACTAATATTATCATGTTACGCGTGGGGTACGATTTAAAGCCAATCAAAATGATCAATGACATTTTATGTCTCTTAAGATAACCAATACAATATTTTGGAGTTGTGGTTGACCTTGAGCCCTTAACTTCACATTGTTAATGATATAATAGGACCTTGTTATACGCGTTTGGGCAGGTCTAGCCTCTTTTTAAATGACAGTTTTTGTTTCACGAGGCAATTTAATATTGAAATATCAGAAATGTCCACTAGCAAACCTTCATCCTAATCGCCTGATTGAAGCAAAGGAAATAATAAAGCTTTCCAAATTTTTCAAGGAGAAGTATACGTGCTACATGCAGATCAGATCCCTTATTTCGATAGCTTGGTGGCTTTTACAGGTTTTTCATTTATCATTAACTTTCCAACTTGTGTCAAGTGTTGATCTTCGGCTAAAGCACTATTTTAGAGCTTTTGGATAAAAGAATTACCCGGTTAAAGTTGATTGGATAAGTTTTTCCAAATAAGGCAACAATGCCCAATAACAGTCTCAACATAACTTAGCAGAAAACATAACAACAGTCAACTACACAGCATCCATCATGACAGCAGAAATACAGACAGACTAGCTCAGCTCTGGCCTCCTGCTACCTGAGCCTTCAACATTACCTGAACCTGAAATAAGCGTCCCCAAACGTGGGGTGAGATCTCTAAACAAGAAATCTCAGTAAGACAAGGGGTCCTCAAGGATTCTCCACCCCAAGCTCACTTACATGTGTAATATAAGTTCAAAAACAGTATTTACAATATAAGTTCCAAAACTATGCGATGCAGCAATTAATCATGCCATGTGTGTTTATCAAATCTACTGGCCAGAGAAATGTAGGAATACGTCTATGCCTACATGAGTAAAAGGAACACCGCTTGCACCTCACCCACAGCCTCACCATCTTGTATGTACTACATATTCAGGCTTACCGTATAGGTGGACACCACATGCATCTCATAAAAGCACATTGCATATAAATAGCTCGATAGCATTTCCAAAACATTAAAGCATGTAACACAGCATGCATAAACCCATCCCCATGGGACATGGTGGAACAATAAAATGGCTAAACCGAGGGCACGAAAGCTTACCTTGCAAGCTAGCTATCCAAGCCAAGAGTCCAACCACTCTCAAGTCCAAAAACAGCAGTATCACAATCTGATATGGACCAATAATACATCAATATTCATGCATCACAAGCATACAACTTAAAGACTACGCCTTTCCTTTACGTTTTACGTCTTAGGGCATCCAACAAAGCCATAAGCCCTTAATCACATGATTCTGACTTAGTTCATTAATTACAGAAGTTCAACTTCCTTAATCTAGGGTCCACAAATCCCCAATAGTTTACTGTTCATACAGCAAAGCTACTGTTCTGCGAAATCCCAGGATATCTGGATATCATGAGGGACATATCCAGATATGTCATATCCGGATATCACACTGACCATATCCGGATATAACATATCCGGATACTCAGGTCCCATATCCGGATATCAATATCCGGATACCATATCCGGATATCTGTATCCGACAAATATCCGGATATCTCACGACAGAATGCAGTTTCTGCATTTCGTGAATATCCATTCCAAAGATCCCACTTTTAACACATGTACACGTTAAAGGATCCATTTTTACGCTTATACAAGTTCACTTAGGTGTTGGTTACTTCATTTTAACCCTTTACATGCCAAGACATCAACTTTAAGCATTAAAACTTAAGATCAAAGGTGTAGGAAACTTACCCCAAGCTTTAAGCAGCCAACAATGGTGCTCTTGGAGCTCACAAGTCAGCTCCAATGTACAGACTTTAGGGAGGACGAAAATGTCACACAAGCAAGGACCTTTCTTCACCAAGAAAGCTTCTTGAGGCTACACCACTCAAGAACAAGACCCCCACCACTCAAAACTACAAACTCAGAACCTCACCACCTCACTCTCTGTGGCTGGAACAAAGGAAAAACACCCCACACTCCCTCTCCAAGCAAGCTCTCACAAGCCCAAGGTACAAAGAGAAGAAACCAAGGAGAAAGGGAGCTCCTTGGCTCACAACAATGGAGAAGAAGGTGACCAAGGGTGGCTGAAGGGGTATGCAGAAAAGAGGCACGTAGGAGAATAAGTTTTTGACCTAGGATCATGTGCCAACTTATGTATAAATAGGCACTAAGCCTCAACGCGCAATATTAGCCTTAATAGCAAAGTAAAAAATCTCGATCCCAAACTTCGGAATCTAGACCTAGACATTTTTCTAAGATTTTTCATATTTTTATTTTATTTTTCGGAGCACCTTTCCGGTACGCGCTTTTCCATAGCCAGTATAAGTTCTGGCATCAGATTACTTTATTTTGACTTGAAACTTGTTTTACAAGTCCTACATAATATTCTAATAATTATCATGCATTCGTTATAATTTTCCGGGATACTTTTCCGGTACGCATTTATACCGAGTAGCAGAACCGGTATCTGCGCTTTTCTTCCGAAAAGCGACTTTCAGCATTCTTACCCACTAATTGTAATTATTAAAGCCTCATAATAATTATTAAGGTCAATTATGGAATTATTTCCTAATTATCATAATTAATTCGCTAATTACCTTAATTAGCAGTGCGGGTTCTTACATTCACCCCACCTTTTTAAGGATTTTGTCCTCAAAATCAGAAACATACCTGTCTTGAAAGTCGGGATACTGTCGGAGAAGCTCATCCTCCCGCTCCCACGTGCACTCCTCGGGACTACGCCCAGTCCACTGCACCTTGACCATCGGAATGATCTTGCATCTGAGCTGTTTCTCGCCTCGATCTAGAATCTTGAGTGGTCCGACGGGAGTCTTTAGGTTCTCCTGAACCTCCACATCATCCGGCTGCACCACGTGCGAAGGGTCTGCTATGTACCTCCGAAGCTGAGACACGTGAAACACGTCGTGGATGTTGGCTAGGTTCGGAGGTAAGGCGAGTCGATAGGCAACAGGTCCTACTCTACCAAGGATCTGGTAGGGCCCTATGAATCGCGGGCTCAACCTCCTCACTCCGAGTGCCCGTCCAACACCGGTGACAGGTGAAAGTTTCACAAACACGTGCTCACCCTCACTGAACTCCAGTGGTCGATGCTTGACATCATAGTAGCTTTTCTGGCGATTCTGCGCCTGCTTCAACTTTTCCCTGATCATCTGGATCTGCTGGGTAGTATCTTGGACAAATTCCAAGCCAAAAAGCTCTTTATCTCCAACCTCAGACCAGCAAGTAGGAGTCCGACACCTCCTACCATACAGTGCCTCGTAGGGTGCCATGCCCAGACTAGCATGAAAACTGTTGTTATACGAGAATTCTACCAACGGAAGGTACCTATCCCATGCAGAACCCTGCTCTAATGTGCAAGCTCTCAACATGTCCTCCAATGTCTGGATGGTCCGCTCAGTCTGTCCGTCAGTCTGAGGGTGATAGGCGGTACTCAATCTCAACTGCGTACCAAAAGCCTCTTGCAGCGCCTCCCAGAACCGAGATGTGAACTTCGGGTCCCTATCACTGATGATGCTCTCGGGCACCCCGTGAAGCCTCACAATCTCGCGGACATAAAGCTTGGCCAACTGCTCTGTAGTGAAGCTCACATTCACTGGAAGAAAATGGGCAGACTTGGTCAATCTGTCCACAATGACCCAGATAGAGTCACAACCAGCCTGAGTCTTAGGCAATCCCACCACGAAGTCCATGGAAATACTCTCCCACTTCCACTGTGGAATCTCCAGAGGTTGAAGTTTACCAGACGGTTTCTGGTGCTCAATTTTCACTTTCTGACAAATAAGGCATTTGGACACGTAGACCGCTATGTCCTTCTTCATGCCCGGCCACCAAAAATTTCTCTTTAAGTCCTGGTACATTTTTGTAGCACCAGGGTGGATAGTAAACCGGCCCTTATGAGCCTCTGCCATAACCTCTTCGGTCAATGGCCCTCGAGGAATAACAATCCTCTTCTGGAACAGTAGCAATCCATCATCGTTCCAAGACACACCGTCCTGGTTCTTCACATAATCGAGGCACTCTCTTTGCAGTTGCGCCTCTTTAATCTTTTCCATCAGCTCATTAATCACTTCTGTTGTTTCCATTTCGAGCAGTGCGCCCCCAAACAAGGAGTTCACTCTCAAGTCTCTGAACTTCTCGATCACCTCGTAGTCGTTCATCATCAAGCTGGATAAGCTCACGGATTTCCGACTCAAAGCATCGGCTACCACATTGGCCTTGCCAGGATGGTACCTCAACTCAAAGTCGTAGTCCTTCAAGAACTCCATCCATCTTCGCTGTCTCATGTTCAACTCCTTCTGGTCAAACAGATACTTCAGGCTCTTGTGATCACTGAATACAGCAAACTTCATGCCAAACAGGTAATGCCTCCAAATCTTGAAAGCAAAAACAATGGCTGCCAACTCCAAGTCGTGAGTCGGGTAGTTCTCCTCATGAGGTTTCAACTGTCTTGAAGCATAAGCAACCGCTTTCCCTTTCTGCATCAGCACACAGCCTAGTCCTTTACTAGAGGCATCGTAGTATAACTCAAACTGTTCCGCAGGATCTGGAAGGACTAACACTGGAGCAGTAGTCAGTCTCTCCTTTAACTCCTGGAAACACTCCTCACACTCATGTGTCCACACGAATGGAGTCTCCTTTCGGGTAAGACGAGTCATCGGTAGCACCATCTTGGAGAATCCCTCTATGAACCTCCTATAGTACCCTGCCAAACCCAAGAAGCTTCTCACTTCTGTAACCGTCTTGGGCCTCCCCCAGTCCATCACGGCCTCAATCTTGTTAGGATCAACTGCAACTCCATCAGCGGAAATCACATGACCCAGAAATTTCACCGCCTTGAGCCAAAACTCACATTTCGACGGCTTAGCATATAGCTTTTTCTCTTTCAGCACTTGCAAAACAATCTTCAAGTGTTCAGTATACTCCTCCTCCGTCTTGGAGTAAATGAAGATGTCGTCAATGAAGACGATCACAAACTGATCCAGGTACGGCTGGAAGATCCTGTTCATGTAGTCCATGAACACTGCGGGTGCATTGGTGAGTCCAAACGGAATCACCAAGTACTCATAATGCCCGTACCTCGAGCGAAACGCTGTCTTTGGGACATCCTCCGGCTTTACCCGTATCTGATGGTAACCGGACCGGAGGTCAATCTTGGAATACACGCAAGCACCCCTGAGCTGATCCAGCAAATCATCAATGCGTGGAAGAGGGTACTTGTTCTTGATTGTCACCTTGTTTAACTGTCTGTAGTCGGTGCACAACCGCATGGTCCCATCTTTCGTTTTCACAAAAATGACCGGTGCTCCCCAGGGAGACACACTCGGCCGAATGAAATCTTTCGCTGAAAGCTCCTCAATATGCTTCTTCAGCTCTGCCAACTCTGGTGGCGACATCCGGTATGGAGCCAACGATATAGGCCCCACACCAGGCAATAAGTCTATGGAGAACTCTATCTCCCTCTGCGGTGGAAACTCAGGAATCTCCTCGGGAAACACCTCGAGGAATTCCCTCACCACAGGAATGCCAGTGAGATCCTCCTGTGTCCCACTCACCAAACCTCCCAACATGACATAGCCAAATGCCCCTGCTCTCAAGGCCCTCCTCGCCTGCAGGACTGAAATGAACGGTGAGGAACTGGCTGTGGACCCACCCGGAGACATCACCACTTTCTTGGCACAACAATCAATCAATGCACAGTTTCTGGACAACCAATCCATGCCCAGAATAATCTCCAGGTTGGCCATCGGCAATCCTATCAGATCTACCGAGAAGTCACGGCCATCCCACTGAAACGCTACATCGCGATGAACAGTGGAGGTCAAACATTTTTCTCCGGTGGCGGTGGTCACCCGCATCGGTGGAGAAAGCACATCACTGGGCAACTCAAGCCCCACAGCAATAGGGGTAGCAACAAAAGAATGCGTTGCCCCGGAATCAAATAGCACATCAACAGCTGAACCACCAATGGTAACAGTACCTCTGACCAGGTTCGGAGCTCTGTCCGACTGCTGACGATCAAGTGTGTATACTCGCCCTGTAGTAGGTGGCACGGCTGGTGCCCCAGTAGGAACCATCTGCAAAGGCACAGCCTGCACTGCAGCAACTCTCGCCGTCGGGCAATCTCTGGAATAGTGGCCCTCCTTGCCACACTGGAAGCATATCAGCTGTCCGGTAGAACACGGCCCAAAGTGTGACTTCCCGCATCCCGAGCATCTGGGGGCAGGAGGTCTACTGAGTAGCAGTCTTTCTAAACTGGTTTGGCGCTTGCTTAGCCGCCAACTGTTTGCCCTTGCCCTTGTTTGCAAAAATTTTGTTCTTCCAGGGAGTAGAACCGCCAGTACCCTGTGGTACTTCAATCTTGGCCTTCTTGGCCTGACTCGCACGACAGTAGTCCTCAATGTCGCGGCACTGCTGTACTAAAGCTCCGAAGTCTCTCGAAGCAGAACCAGCAAGATGTCCAGCAATGTCCTCATTAAGTCCCCTCCGGAACTTAGCCGCAAGAAAAACGGGAGTCGGTCTCGCCATGCGGAAATGAGCGAACTTGACCAGCTCATTAAACTTAGCCAGGTACTCGTCGACAGACAACGAGCCCTGTACCAACCGGTCAAACTCTCCCTGCTTCCTCTCCTGTGAGTCATAAGGAAAGTACTGACCCAGAAAGCTCTCCTCGAAGAATGGCCACGTCATCACATGGCCCTGCATCTCGTAGATGTGAGAAAGGTTGGTCCACCACTCGTGGGCCTCGCCCTCCAGCATGTAAGTGGCGAACAACAGCTTCTGCGGATCGGTGCACTGCATGATCCGGAAAATCTTGTCCAGCGCCTGAAGCCATCTAGCAGCAGCAATGGGATCATAAGATCCGTCGAAAGAAGGTGGCTTATGCTTGCGGAAAGCATTCAGCCGGCGATCGATCTCGTCACGATCCTCAGCAAATACGGGGATGGTCTGCATAGCCCCCGTCAAGTGACTGCCCTCACCCATCTGACTCTGGGTGTCCTCCTGTTGACTAGGCGGAGGTGGAGGCGGTGGCGGCGGTGGAGGTGGTGGAGGACACTGGCCAGCAGCAGGACCAGCCCTCAACTCCTCCAACATGACCCTCATCATAGTCATGTTGGCCATCCGGTTCTCCTCCAGAACCTCTGCCGTGGCTCGCCGGTTCGCATCTCGAATAGCGTCCAGCATCGCCTGGTTTGCCAACCTCGTGGCTTCCTGGTCGGCTAGTCGGGCCGCCTGCATCTCAGCCAATGCAGCCAGGATAGGATCCGATTGATCCTCGCTCGTACTAGTGTTCCTCCTTGGTGGCACCATGACTCTGCACAAGTTACACAAAGAATGAGTTGATCAGGCCCACGCCATGTGGTCACATATGCATCATCATAACACACACCAATCAGAGAGAACACAAAGTAGACACGCAACGAAACATCCTAAGTTATTGCAATACATACAGGCTTTTCCCTAGAAAGTGCTCTGATACCATAAAATGTAACAGCCCGTGTTAACCCGGATTGTTAACACACTATCGTATTAAGCCACGCTTAATTAAAATGCGGAATAACTTTTTCTTTAATTCAATTATAACGTCATTAAACTTAACCAACTTGATTACTTAATCAATTTCATAAAAATACTGCCTGTATGTAAATTGCAAGACAACTAACTGAATACCTCATATATAAATAATAAGTGAGTATCTAAAGCCACAGGACTACAACACATAGCCTGGGTCCAAATCCTGATACTTTAATTACAACAGAAATTAAAAGACAATAGTCAAGCCATGTGGCATGGACAGACCCCATGCTCACCAAATAAGGCAACAATGCCCAATAACAGTCTCAACATAACTTAGCAGAAAACATAACAACAGTCAAAACATAACAGCAGTCAAATCCAGCAGAAATATCATAATATCAACTCAGCTCTGGCCTCCTGCCACCTGAGCCCTCAACATTACCTGATCCTGAAATAAGCGTCCCCAAACGTGGGGTGAGATCTCTAAACAAGAAATCTCAGTAAGACAAGGGGTCCTCAAGGATCTTCCACCCCAAGCTCACTTACATGTGTAATATAAGTTCAAAAACAGTATTTACAATATAAGTTCCAAAACTATGCGATGCAGCAATTAATCATGCCATGTGTGTTTATCAAATCTACTGGCCAGAGAAATGTAGGAATACGTCTATGCCTACATGAGTACAAGGAACACCGCTTGCACCTCACCCACAGCCTCACCATCTTGTATGTACTACATACTCAGGCTTACCGTATAGGTGGACACCACATGCATCTCATAAAAGCACATTGCATATAAATAGCTCAACAGCATTTCCAAAACATTAAAGCATGTAACACAGCATGCATAAACCCATCCCCATGGGACATGGTGGAACAACAAAATGGCTAAACCGAGGACACGAAAGCTTACCTTGCAAGCTAGCTATCCAAGCCAAGAGTCCAACCACTCACAAGTCCAAAAACAGCAGTATCACAATCTGGTATGGACCAATAATACATCATTAATTATGCATCACAAGCATACAACTTAAAGACTACGCATTTCCTTTACGTTTTACGTCTTAAGGCTTCCAACAAAGCCATAAGCCCTTAATCACATGATTCTGACTTAGTTCATTAATTACAGAAGTTCAACTTCCTTAATCTTGGGTCCACAAACACCCAATAGCTTACTGTTCACACAGCACGGCTACTGTTCTGTGAAATCCCAGGATATCCGGATATCAGAAGGGACATATCCGGATATGTCATATCCGGATATCACACTGACCATATCCGGATATAACATATCCGGATACACAGGTCCAATATCCGGATATCAATATCCGGATACCATATCCGGATATCGATATCCGATATCCGGATATCTGTTCGACAAATATCCGGATATCTCACGACAGAATGCAGTTTCTGCATTTCGTGAATATCCAGTCCAAAGATCCCACTTTTAACACATGTACACGTTAAAGGATCCATTTTTAAGCATATACAAGTTCACTTAGGTGTTGGTTACTTCATTTTAACCTTTTACATGCCAAGACATCAACTTTAAGCATTAAAACTTAAGATCAAAGGTGTAGGAAACTTACCCCAAGCTTTAAGCAGCCAACAATGGTGCTCTTGGAGCTCACAAGTCAGCTCCAATGTACAGACTTTAGGGAGGACGAAAATGTCACACAAGCAAGGACCTTTCTTCACCAAGAAAGCTTCTTGAGGCTACACCACTCAAGAACAAGACCCCCTCCACTCAAAACTACAAACTCAGAACCTCACCACCTCACTCTCTGTGGCTGGAACAAAGGAAAAACACCCCACACTCCCTCACCAAGCAAGCTCTCACAAGCCCAAGGTACAAAGAGAAGAAACCAAGGAGAAAGGAAGCTCCTTGGCTCACAACAATGGAGGAGAAGGTGACCAAGGGTGGCTGAAGGGGTAGGCAGAAAAGAGGCACGTAGGAGAATGAGTTTTTGACCTAGGATCATGTGCCAACTTATGTATAAATAGGCATTAAGCCTCAACGCGCAGTATTAGCCTTAATAGCAAAGTAAAAAATCTTGATCCCAAACTTCGGAATCTAGACCTAGACATTTTTCTAAGATTTGTCCTATTTTTATTTTATTTTTCGGAGCACCTTTCCAGTACGCGCTTTTCCATAGCCAGTATCAGTTCTGGCATCAGATTACGTTATTTTGACTTGAAACTTGTTTTACAAGTCCTACATAATATTCTAGTAATTATCATGCATTCGTTATAATTTTCCGGGATACTTTTCCGGTACGCATTTATACCGAGTAGCAGAACCGGTATCTGCGCTTTTCTTCCGAAAAGCGACTTTCAGCATTTCTACTCACTCAGTATAATTATTTAAGCCTCATAATAATTATTAGGGTCAATTATGGAATTATTTCCTAATTAACATAATTAATTCACTAATTACCTTAATTAGCGGTGCGGGTTCTTACACATTCTAGCACCGATCGTAGATGATCTATATGATCTTCGACTGTCCTGCTATAGACGAGAATATCGTCAAAAAAAACAATAACAAACTTCCTTAGAAATACCTTTAGAATGGAGTTCATGATGCCTTGGAAGGTGGCTGGGGCATTAGTAAGCTTAAAAGGCATGACGACAAACTCATAATGTCCTTCATGGGTACGAAAAGCGGTCTTGTAGATATCATGTTCAACCATTCTTATCTGGTGGTAGCCGGATGTAAGGTCCATCTTGGAAAAAATAGTGGCTCCTGCTAATTCATCTAGCATTTCTTCCACTGTAGGAATCAGAAAACTATGGGCAATCATCACCTGGTTGAGAGCCCGATAGTCAACACAGAATCTCCAGGTGCCATCTTTCTTCTTTACCAGAAGCGCAGGGGAAGAGAATGGACTTAAACTGGGCCGGATCACTCTTGATGCCAACATCTCCTTCACCATTTTTTCTATCTCTATTTTCTGGAAATGCGGGTAACGGTAGGGTCTCACGCTAACATCCTTGGTTCTTGGCTCCAAATGAATTTGGTGGTCTTCCCTTCGAACAGGTGGTAAGGAGGTAGGCTTAGCAAATACCCCTGCGAATTGTTCCAAGATTTTCTGCACACGGCTATCATATTTTTCTGTTGACTGGTGTGTTGTATCATGTCGGGCAATTGCATGCAATTGGTATAAACAAGCCACGGAGTTTGAAGATTGTAGTTTGCGAAACTGGTGTAATTGTATGGATTCCATGGTTGGTGTGTGTTCTCCCTTTAAGGTTACCTGCTGCCCATCTTTGGTGAAGCGCATAATGAGATCCTTGTAGTTAATGGTGATATCTCCCCACTTGGATAGCCACTGCACTCCCAGCACAACCTCAGCTCCTTGGATTGGTAAGACATATAAGTCCGGACAGAATTTTTGTTCCTGCATCTTTATTTTTACTTGAGTGCACACTCCTAAACAATCCATTACTTCTCCATTGCCCACTAACACTTGGAATTTTTGTGCAGGTGTTACTGTCAGACCCAAAAACTTCACTACTCGAGTTTGTATAAAGTTATGTGTGGAGCCACCATCAATCAACACCTGAACTGGATGATTGTTGATTTTACCTTGCATTCGCAATGTACTGGTTGAATGTTGCCCAGCCATAGCGTGTAGACTAATCTCGGGCATTGGTGTTATGTCTTCTTCAACTAACTCCTGGCTCACCTCATGGAATATTTCCTGGCCTCCACCTTTGTCAGGTGCTTCGTTGTCTTCCTCTTGCACGATCATGAGAAACATCTTGGCCTTGCAGACATGGTTTCCATTGAATTTCTCATCGCAGTAATAGCATGGACCCTTCTCTCTTCTGTCCATCATCTCTGCTGTGGTCAGTTTCTTAAATGGAATGGAGGATTGTAATATCCCAGGAAAATAATAGTAATTTATAATACAATATATTAATAATAGTAATAAATTATAAATTAGTAATAATAATAATGGATGATAAATTGTGATTATTATGCTTTAATGTTTGATTATTTGATTGGTAATGTTTGATTGGATTAGGATGAGTCAACAAACATAAATTGTTTAGATATGATGATTCAACAAACATAAATTGTTTATATATGATAAGTCAACAAATATAAATTATTTAGATATTATGATTCAACAAACATAAATTATTTAGATATGATGATTCAACAAACATAAATTGTTTAGATATGATGATCCAACAAACATAAATTGTTTAGATAGGATGAGGCAACAAACATAAATTGTTTAGATATGATGAGTCAACATGGAGTCAGTAATGTATAACCCCAAAACCTCAACTATAAATAGAGGCCTAGCCTAACCAAACGAATTCACTCTTCAACATTTCTTTTCTTCTCACTCCAAAAAGTTTATTTTAATTATTTTCAATTTTTATATTTTTTTCTGATTACCAATCGGTTATCTGCCCCAAATTTTTCCCTTTAGAAGTTAGCGTAAACAGAGACCAGGTAATCCTAATCTCTAGGTATTTTTAGATTATATTTTATGTGAAATTTGGTAAGTGTAATCCTAATCCCTAGGTATTTTTAGGTTATATTTTATGTGAAATTTGGTATGTGTAATCCTAATCCCTAGGTATTTTTAGATTATATTTTATGTGAAATTTGGTAGGTGTAATCCTAATCCCTAGGTATTTTTAGGTTATATTTTATGTGAAATTTGGTATGTGTAATCCTAATCCCTAGGTATTTTTAGGTTATATTTTATGTGAAATTTGGTATGTGTAATCCTAATCCCTAGGTATTTTTAGATTATATTTTATGTGAAATTTGGTATGTGTAATCCTAATCTCTAGAGTCATATAGAATTCGTTATGATGTAATCCTAATCTCTAGAGTCATATAGAATTTGTTATGATGTAATCCTAATCTCTAGAGTCCTACAGAATTTGTTATGATGTAATCTTAATCCTTAGGTATTCGTACGTTATCTCTTTTATATGAAATTTGAGTGTAATCCTAATTCTTAAAGAGTCATAGGTTATATGTAATTTTGGTAGGTGTAACCCTAATCCCTAGAGAGTCAAGGGTTAGCTTTATATGAATTTTTGATGTAATCTCGATGCTTAGGGCACTATAGTTATATTTCCTATTAAATTTATTAGATGTGAATATTTGAATTTTTCTTTGGAAACTTTTGATATGATGATTGAATTTGGGTTTTTCTATGATAGATGTTGAATATGAAAATTATGATATTATTGAAAGATTGAGTTTGAGAAATTATGATATTATTGAAAGATTGAACTTGGAAATTATGATATTATCGAAAGGTTGAATTTAGAAATTACACTATTGATTGAATTGATGTGGAAATCATGAAAACTATTTGTGATAAGATTGAATTGATTATGTGTGATTGTAATAAATAATAGTGGGAAGATAGCTTTGGGATGGTACCTCCCAAAGTGATGAACACAACCTTGGGCTTTATGCCTCCGATATATTTATACGATGTGAGCAGAGAATATCCGTTCTTTTCAAAGTGGTATCTGGCAGGGTTTCCCGGGATACTAGTAGCAACTTTGGGAAGAGGTGTCTGGCAGGATATCCGGGACACTAGGAAGATGTGAATTGATTATGGCCAATGTGATTTGTTTGTGACTGGCAGGGTTTCCCGGGTCACAGGGTAGACTGGCAGGGTTTCCCGGGTCTACCATGGTTCTCTTCCCACTACTCCACTAAATAAACTTAATAAAGATTATGAATGAAATTTGATCGATGTGAATATATGTTGAAGTTGATAATTTGATGTGATTATGATTAAGAATATATATGATAAATATTATATTGATATTTGATTTAATTAATGTGGAATTGATTTATCAAATTTGATTATATATATTTGATTTAATTTGTTATTAATTACATTAATTGTATTATGATTGGGATTACCAGCTTTGCTGACTTTTATGTTTGTTTGACTGCAATGATCCTGCTGGGATGCGGGGGAGCAGATTTTCAGTGAAGCGGATTGTAAAGGATGGGGCTAGCTGTGGCAGTGAGGATCACGACTCGGATATTTCTAGCTAGTTTCTAAGTTTAGAATTTTTATGAGTTTTAAATAAATGCATAAGACATATTTCCTTTATTTAAACTTTAGTTTTAGTTTTGTTTTAATGTAATAAAGTTAGCCTTGCGCTTGACAACAGTACAAGCGCGGCGGTAACACTTCCCAAATTTGATTATTTTGAACTTCCACTGTTATTTATAAAAATTATTGAATTTATTTATGCTATTATAAATTGTTAGAATTTGGGGTGTTACAAGGATTTACTGGTTCCTCCTCCTGTAAGTGCAGGTTGCGGTGGGTTGATAGGTGTTGGTAATAACCCCAGTTGGAAGGGATTGGTGGAATTGGAGGTGTTGCGGTGATAGTAAGATCTTGCAGGACTTTTGTCATTCAGCTTGTCCTCAACAATTTTGGCCAAATCAATAGCTTGCTCCAAACTTTGAGGTAAATGCATCCTCACTTCCTTACGGATCTCCGGTTTCAAGCCTGATTCAAAATAACTTTGGAGACTCACATCATCTACTCCCATCACTTGATTAGCTAACTGTCCGAACTGGGTCTGATAATCAGTTACTGAAGCCATCTGTGTCAATCGGCCAAGCTCACCCCGTAAGTCCCTGTACCTGGAAGGGCCAAATCTGGCGCGCAAAGCTTCCATAAATTGCCCCTAAGTCCTCAACCGTCCGTTCCGATCCATCCAATGGTACCACTCTTCTGCAGCAGCATCCATATGAAAGGAAGTCAGGGTGAATTTGTCAACATCTGTGAGGTTGTAAAACCCATAGAATTGTTGTATTTTATGGATCCAGGATTCTGGATTTCCACCAGAAAAATGAGGTATGTTCAGTTTTACGGATTTAAATGCATTGTTTCAAAAAAAATTCCCAGTCCTTCACTCGATGTTCCTTCTACCTTCGCCTTGCTTTTCTGATTCTGATTTAGCTTAGCCTCCATTAATGTCAGTTTCATGTTCATTTCCTGCAGTAATTTGCCCAAGGATGTAAACTGCTCCTCATGATGAGCCAATCGGTGCAAGCATTCGTCCATTACGTTCTGTTTCACGGTACTTCGAGTTCCTTCTGCCATACTTAGATCCAGAAGTTGCCTCTCAATGAAAGCACCAAAATGATGCAATTAACAACAACAAAGAAGGGAAATATACGTATATTGATAATATCCTACGGCAATTCAAGGTTGCCGGCAACTCCAGAGAATTTGAGGAAGAAGAAGAGGAGTTTTCACAGTAAATTCTTAGACAAAAAACTACTATAGTTCTGCTTCCAATATATAGGACAGCAAAAATACTATTGGGCCCTCAGTCGAGGCCCACGAGTCCCATTAAGACAATTTATTTAGAAATAAGTTGATTGGGCTTTTCTTCACCCCAGCCCGGCCCAATCATCAGTCCATCAAAAAGTCTTTAGTCCATGTACTCTTCATTCTGACTCTCTCTCCCCTACGTTGAGCCACTCCCCTCTTCTCTCATCCTGTCTCTCCGTGTTATGTTGTCGGTGGCCTCTGTTTCATGCCACCGCTTCCACCGCTCACCAAGCCATCTCTTAGGTTCGCATCAGAGCCTGAAAAATTTGATAGACCCGGTCTATATTAAAAATTTCCATCATTTGGATAGAGAGAAAATAAAAGACAAATCAACCAGGTACTAAGTTCCTAAGAGTTTGCTTGAGACATGGTTCAAACTTGTATCAAGCAAATTTTTTGAAAATCTTTGGAGTCAGAAGATATGTCTCCCTCATCGATTAGCGTAGCTCAATGTAAGAATAAAAAATTCACACTAAATTTTACGGGCTGATTTTCCTCGTTTGATCATTAAAGGGAGATAATATTTATATATTTATTATCTTATAATTATTTTTGTTATCATTAAATTAAAATCAAATCAATGGATATATTATAATATTAAATGAAAAATGTTTAAAATTATTAAATATAAGTGGAATCAATAAAAAAAAATTGATGTAAAATTTATTTTTAATTTTAAGTTTTATGATATAACTTAATTTTTTAAAATAATTTTATTGTTATAAGTTTTACTTGTTTAATTAATTAATTTATAAAATTTAATTTTAATATTTTAATATAAGTGATATGAAATTTAATTTTAATATTTTAATATAAATAATATGAAATTTAATATTAATATACTGAAGTAATAATTTAATAGAATTCAGTTATATTTTTTCAAAAATAATTTAAGAACTTTATTGATTCTTATGTAAAATTGTAAACAATAATTATTCTAAAATAAAATGAGTAAAACCAACGAATTGACAGCCATAATAATAATAACTAATCATGTACCAGGACTAACAAAACTAATCATGTACCGTGATAATAAACTCGTAAGAAGTAATTATGCTGGAATGGATATGGAGAGGTATCAGCACTAATAAACTGGTAATACTATGATTAAAATGACATCTCATTATAATTAAAGTTATGATAATACATTTTACCGAGAAAAAAAAAAGTTATGATAATACAAATAGCCAATTTAGATAAGTCAAATCTAAAAATGTACAAAAAAAATGTAAAATTAGACTTTTAATACGCTGTCATCCAATTATTTTTTGGCCATATCATTAAAAGAGTACATGATTCCTAGCAGAGTCAAATTCTAAAAATGTAAAATAGTTTCGCACGAATAGTAGAGCAGAATTAATCTCTTTCCTAATCATGTATCATGCTTGAATTCTCTTATATTAACCCTGATCTCATAAATAACATCGAGAATATATCATGTTCTTCTTTTTTCCCATTTTTCTGGATGAGAAAAATATTTATTATTTTAAAGAACACAATATTTTAAATGAAACAATCATATTTTGATATATATATTTATTGATTTTTTATGATCTTTCTTTTCCAAAATAGTTTTTTTTTCTCTTTTAATTCTGTAGAGTAGAAAAAATAAATAAAAGGGCAATAAATATGGGTTCGCTTTTTCTACATTTATCTACAGCAGTGAGCCCAAAACGACATTGTTTTGAGGCAGTAATCAAGGTATTTTTGTAATTATAATTATGTTATGGTTATAATAGTCTTTTTTATTATAATTTTTAAATTTTTCAATTCAAAATGACACCATTTTAGAAACAAATGTAAATAATTTATCTACATTCACCATATAACAATTAAAGCAAATGAATATATAACAAAATATTATTATTCCATTTAAAATAAATACTTTTCTGGATCCCACAAATTTACCTCAGCATTCTACTACTTTGCAAATTTTTTATTTAAGCTTCTCTAACATCTTTCAAGCAGACATATCTTTGAATGTGACAAATCCTACATTCAATTCATTCAGAAAAATATTTTTTTTGATGTGTGTGCATATAAAAGTTAAGGACAAGAAGAGCTGGGTACCCCATTCCAGTGCCAGGGCATGCCACAGGTCTGAACAAGGGTTTATCTGACGGTAAGAATACAAGAAAATAAATAAATTAACATTGTATTAGTATTTGATATATAGGTAAGAACTATACTCCAAACTTTACATAAACTTAATAGTACACATGAAAGAAAATAAATTAACATTGAAATTGGTAATGTGATCAACATTATACTTTAGTGCTGCGACGTATAAGGCATAACAATATAAGTTTATACTATACATTATGACATTTTCAATTATTTGGTGTGACCGTAATGTAGTATAAACTTATACAGTAGGACCCCTTAATACATTTAAATGATGTATAACTTAATCTGGCCTAAGGAGGAGGAACAAGGTCTGATAAGAGGTTAGTGTATTAACATAGTTGACCAGTGCAATTCTAAAAAATTAATATATTATTTTAATATTAATATATTAAAATAAAAATTAATTTTTCAATATATTAATTTTTAAAATATTGAATATTTTTATTTTTCTAAAAATTAATTTATGTCTTGGACACACTAATCAATAAATTTTTATAAAAATTAATATCATATGATATTTTTTGAAGAATTATATAAATTCTTTATTAAAGGATATTTTTATTAATAATATTTATTTTTATCCTATATAGTATTATACAGTGCATTACCAAATACCAATGGCAGAGCCACATTTATTGTCGGTGTGGCCTCGGTCGGGGCTAAATTTTAACAAATTGTACTTATTATATATAATTATATAATTAATTATAATTTGATCCGGATTAAAATTGTAATTTGGCCCGGCTATATAATTTTTAATTTGACCCTATTTAAAATTTAAAATATTTTAGATAAAAGATTTGGGTAAGTTGTATTAGGTTATTTGTCTAATTTCCACTTGTATAAAATAAATAAATTATTTTTAGTAAAATTAAAAAACATTTAATAAAATTAAAATTCTTCTTAGTGCTGCTTGCTTAGATGTTCTGTATTTAATATAATTTAAATATATTTTTATATGAACTAACTAAAATTAAGAAAAATAAATACACATATAATTTTTTTGGCTCGGGCTCAAATTTGAGCCCGGCTCCGCCACTGCCAAATACTATATGATATTATCTTATACAATATATTATTTTATACAATACCCTGCCAGACGCTGAATAGTATTAAAATTCAATCAGATCTTATACAATTAGACCTTATACTATCAAATCTTATACTATCAAGTCTTATACTATACTATGTACCAAACATGTCCTTATTGTGATATATAAGATGAATGCTATAGCACCATCCGGTAATAGTATTCATATACATTTTTAGGCATCATCTTCAACTAGTGGCGGAGCCGGGCTCAAATTTGAATCCTGGCCAAAAAATTATGTGTATTTATTTTTCTTAGTTTTAGTTAATTCATATCATAATATATTTAAAATTGAAAATGATCCGTTTATAAACTTTTGTACAAATTTTTGCAAATTATACTATATACTCTCGAAAATACATAACGTAACCTAGTGTACTTTTGGAAGTACATAGTGTAGTTTGTAAACAAAAAATTTGTAAATATAACCCTTCCCATTTAAATTACGGGTTCATTTTTTATGCGGTTACTGCAGTAAGCCTAACACGACGTGATTTTGGGACGGAAATAATGATATTTTTATAATTTTAATTTATTTTAGGATTATAATAGTCTTTATATTTATAATTTTTTAAGATTTCAATATCAAAACGACGTCGTTTTGAGAATAAATACAGATAACTTATCTGCATTAACTGCAGAAACATCTTTGCCTAAAATTATATTAAATACAGAGCACCTGAGCAGACAATATTATGAAGAATTATAATTTTATTAAATATTTTTTTAATTTTACTAATAATATTTTTTTATATAAGTGGAAATTGAACACATAACCCAATACAACTTATCCAAATCTCTTACCACAGATATAATTTTAACCCGAGTCAAATTATAATTTTAACTCAGGCCAAATTATATATAATAAGTATAATTTATTAAAATTTAGGCCAGGCGAGACCGAACCTAACTCCGCCACTGTCTTCAACCTCCACCACGACATTTTAATTGTTTGGAGCAGCCACGGGTGTAAGGGTTAGCTGGGATATGCACATTCGGGGGTGTTGGACGTGGCACATTTTTCTCACGAGCTTCTTTATATGGATTTTCACCACCAAATACGCCTTGATTGAACATAACCATGCTAAGAAGAAGAAAGCAAAAGAACCACGCCTTCATGATGGGGTTTGATGGAGTTGAACTTTGAAATAAAGTTTCTTATCGATCTCGTCTCTGTTGTGCAATTGTGAACAATACATTGTGCAAATTTATACTTTCTAGTTTATAGCTTTCAGTTATGATAAACACCAAATTTGGTTTAATATTATTGATTGAAAAATAGTGTTATTTTTGGCAATATGCTATTAGAAGAAGATTTGTTGCTTATCTGTTTGGGTAGTTATTGATGTTAATGTGTTGGAATATATTATCTAAATATACCATTATTGTTTATTAAGAATGATTTTTTATCTTTCTTAATTTAGTTTCTGACAAGACTTTACCACCTTAGATTGGTTTTATTACCTAATTCTTCTGACCAAACTAGTGTTCCTCGAGCTTACAGATCAACAAAGTTAATTTCTTTCCTAAGTCACATCTTAATATTAGTTTTTGGTAAAAAAAAAATGGCATTCGCTTGCGCTGGCAGTGCAAAATGAGAATCACAAGTCCATCATGATAAATTGGTCATATGCCCTTCTGGTTGCATCTCGGCTTTTAGTGGACAAATCTTTGGTACGGCTGTTGTATTTAATTGGGTACAATTTTTTTCCACTTTTGGAAAAAAGTACAACAAGGCGGGAAAATAAATTTGAAAAAACTTGAAAAATGTTAAATTTTTTTTCTAAAAATGGAAAAAAGTTGTACCCACTTGAATACAACAGTTATACCAAAGATTTATCCACTTTTAACGGGACAACTTGGCTATAAGTAGACACGTTCACCTACGTGCGACACTAGTTTCTCAATAATATATTTGCTTGCATGTTTTATATTTTTTAGGGTGCAAAACATCTACTGGATCATGATTTAATGACAAAGCAATCACAATCCAACCAGAATGCACTCAGAAACTTTAAATATTTGTCAAGCTTCTCTCCTGCGAAGCTTAACCAATAATAAAGAATTATTGAGCGGTTATCAATTTAGACATGGCTTACAACGGAAGTGATCGAACTAGAATAAATTGAGTTTGCACTAATCTCAACCCTTACTTTTTAAATTATAAAGAATTTTTTTTTTCTCCTTGATATCTTTTACATGCCAAAATAGGTTGTACAATTGTGACAAAATTGCGTGTAATGATTTGTTTTAATATATTGTTAAGCTTTTCATATATCAAAGTTTGAATAAAATGGTAATTTAAAAATAAAAAAGGGCCATTTGCGATTTTTTTTTTTTTTGTTATACTCAAATTACCCCTTCTAAAGTATAAAAGCCATATTAACATTTAAACAAAAAAAAGTCTTCACATTTTTAAGAAAATAAAAGAAAAAAATATTCATGCTTTGATAATACAAATAAGCACTTTAGATTAGGCCAATATATAAATTTATTAGCTTCTAACGAAACTTGTCTCATAAACTCTTTCCACATGTTTTTATACCCATTTTAATTCCTTTGTTTGAATAGCTTATCATTAACTAAATGGTTTTATAAGAGTTATGTTATAGGAAAAGTATTTGTGTTATGTTATAGAGATTCGTTTTGCGTGCCAAATTTTTTTATTTTTTATTTTTGCTGTGAGCCCCACAAAATATTGTGAGTGTATGAAATTTTTTCTGGTCATGTTAAATTATAGATAATAAACCCTTAACTAAATGTTTTAAAAAGTCATTACCACATTGTTGGGGAAGCAAAGCAGGACCATTAACTAGTTGTGGTTAACAATAAGACAAAAGCACAATCCTTCTAATTGAGTTATATGCATGGTTAATCAGAACCTCCAAATCATGATACATGCAAAAATATACCCACCATTTATTTTCGGTCTCCTTCCATGAAAATATACTAGAATCAATCAATACCAGAGACATTAACTCCCTCCTTACCTTGGGGGGTTAATATTTTCTCATGAGAAAATATTTTTTTCCTACACACACAAATGAAAGGTAAAGCTCACTCTATACTTTTTCTCTCTCCTCTACTTTGTGTGTGTAGTAGATTAATCTTTTCTCATCTAACATGATTAAAGATTAACCCCCTTACTTTTTCACCTTCATCTACTTGACTATATACAAGATGAGTTTTATAATTCTCATCTTGAATGAGAATTGAAATCTCATGTTATAGAGATAAAAAGTATGTGAGATCCATGTGTTAGAAAAAATTATATGTGGGACCCATATCAGCACGAAAATCGAAGGGTGTGTAGGAAAAATTTAATTCTCATATTGAATGAGAATTATAAAACCCATACAAGATTAACCAAAATGGCAGCATGTTCATGAACTAGACTTTAGCCTTGCCTAGAAAAGAAGCTAAAAAAATCTTAAACAAACAGGAAATGACAATATCCACCTATAAATTATTGGAAATTTAGATAAGTAAATTAAATCTCAAATATTTATTAATTGTTAGTTATCTATCCAAATGAACTCCAAACATAATTATTTAACAAGTCACCTCAGAACCATTATTCTAGGAAAAAAAAAAAAAAAACCAGAATAGGGCAACAACACCCAGTAATAGAAGAAATATAGAGCTTTAGTTTCACCCCTAAGAAAATGACATAGCATTAAAACCAGACAGCCACTAACTAGAGGCCAGTTTTGCTAGGATTTATAAGAGCTGTAGTGTAACATTTTAATTATTCTTATTACATTTGAGATTTGCCATTAACCATCTTAATTCACAA
>JAVKPL010011931.1:0-56261 GCA_032173675.1 Gastrolobium villosum | reverse complement strand
CTTTTGCTAAAGACTTTAAAGCTTCTATGATCAAGATGGGTAAAATAAAGCCTCTTACTGGGAATGAGGGAGAGATTAGATGCAATTGTAGAAAAGTTAATACATTTTGAAACTTTGATTGGACACTGTATATGTCAATTAAGTGTTATTTAATATTTCTATTGTTATGGATAGTAATAATGCTAGGTTCAGATAATTCTAACTAAAAGTGGCAAAAGTAAATCAGCTAAAGTCTAGAGGTTATATGTTGAGTCATTAATTATACTACAATTTGTATGTTTTGGATGCATGCAATAAAGAATTTGTTTAGGGTTTTATAAGAGTTATGTTGTAGGAAAAGTGATTCTGGTATGTTATAGAGATTCATTTTGAGTGCCAGATTTTGTTTTTTTGCTGCGGGTCCTACAAAATATTGCGTGTGTAGGAAAAATTTTGTGATCATGTTAAATGATAGATGATAAATTCATTTGTTTATCTATTTATGTTAATTTTTTAGGGAATTATAAATGTTATGTTACTGGAAAAATTAAAGCCATTCCTGCACTAATAAAACTTGTGGGTCCCATTAGTTAAAAAAAAAAAAAAAAAAATCACCACAGCAAGAAAGATGTTGCTTTTTGCTCCAATGGGATAAAAACAACGCCCATTTTTTTATGGAATCTAGACAACCTTGATACACATTATTATTATTATTTTGGCTACCAAGTCTAATCATTGTTGGATGTATTAATAATATAGTCCAATAGTATATTCAAAGGAAAAATATGATATAGGAGAGATTGTTCTTCTGCCACACTCACATCAATATAGTAAGTCCCATCATCTTTAAAGAAATAAAAAAATAAATTAAACAAAAAAAGAAATCTTGTGAGGGTAGTCGGAGATGATTTTCTCCAGCAACCGGAGAAAAACATCTCCCATATTCAAATACAAGCCAATAAATGAAATTATGACTATTTGCGTCTACATGGGCTGGAATCCGGTCTTCATTATCTCTAGAATTTCCCTAAACTGGAAATAATATTATTGAGCATTCCAAATCATGTAATACTTTCAGCATCTACAAACCCTTCTCTTTCAAATTCGGAACCTCAAGTAATCATCTCTTTGATATCCCATAATTTTTAATTCTTTGAAGGACTTGCTTAAAAGTATTAGGTACTTCATTCTATAATTAGAAGCAGATAAATATATAAAATTTATGATCATTAATTTTTATCCATTGAAGTTGATCTGATAGTTACTAAAGAATAATATGACGTTCCTTTGACCCCATCTTTAGATGCGCAAACTGATAACCGTATGTTGCACGTAACATATTTGTCGTCAAGTCAGGAAGTAGAAAGATACCGGGTTATAATAAAACAAAGATTAAATATTAATTCTTGACACAATAATTAGCTAGTATGTCACATTTTTCCAATATTGTTATACTCTCTTCCGTCTCATATATTCTTGTACGTAATGTAATATATCTGACCCACTCAATAACAGCGTCTCCTTTTTCCCATCCTTTCTTCACCGCAAACGAATCCCATCCACGTTTGAAGGAAGGGAATTTTTCCCTCCTTTTCCGTGGTGTTAGGGTAAATGAAAAACAAACATATATACATATATGAGTTTATCTTTTGGGAAAAATATTTATCATTTTAAATAACATAACTTATATTCTTTCACTCTCACAAAGAGGTGAGACCCACACCTTTATTTTTTTTGTCAACTCTCTGTCCTTTTTATGCTTTTAAATGACACAACTATATGAATTTGTTGGATGTATAGTGATTGTATATAAGGTTTGGTGCGATCAAAAATTTATAACTATATATTTCTGGGAATATATAATTATAATATTAAAAAAATAAGTTTCTCTCTTCAGAATTATAACTATGTATTCATGAGAATATATAGTTGTAATGTTAAAGTTTTTTTTCCTCTCTCTACGTCACCTGACAATGTCTGTAAAGTTATTCATAAAAGAGAATGTTATAACTATGTATTTCCGAGAATACATAATTATAATTTCGAAGAGAGAGAAAAAAACTCTAACATTATAACCTCTTAAACACGAACTCGTGTTTTTTTGTGAATTGTGCGTGTCGGACAGTGTCCGACACGGACACACTCTGACACGCGGTCAATATTTTGGAATACGTGCACGTGGTCAACTCTCCGACACGCTCCGACACGTTTTTCCAATACGCAGTCGACTTTTTCCGATACGTGGTCAACGCTCGGACACGTTTTTTTTAATATTAATTTTATTTTATCAACAAAAAATAAATAAAAAATCATTTATAAATCAATTTTTTTCTGTTATGAAATTTGACATGAAAAATTAATAAGGTACAAAAAATTATTTTTTTTATATTTATGTTATGAAATTTGAATATTTGATTGATTATATGACTTATTATGGACTGTTATATCTATTAAATTTAAATTATATTATATATATTAAAAATATTATTTAATATCAAAACGTGTCCTAACGTCTCGAAACATGTCATTTTTTAAAATTAACATGTCGGCAAGTCGCTTCGTGTCACGTGTCAGTGTCTTTGCATCATAGATTATAACTATTTACGTTTAGAAATACATAATTATAAATTTTTGACAGTACTAAACCTTATATACACTAACTTTATAAATTTTATATATATATATATATATATATATATATATATATATATATATATATATATATATATATATATATATAGGGAAGATTCTTTTAACTCCAGAGTAAGATTTTTAAGTCTTACTCCTCCATCTTTGTCATTGATGGACGAAAATCAAGGGTTATCATTTATAATGTAATTTATAATTAATTAATTAAAATAACTTCCTAAACTATAATCGTTGGATGAGTGGAAATCAACGGTTAGGATGGGGAGTAAGACTTAAAAGTCTTACTCTGGAGTCAAATGATAATGTAATTTATAATTAATTAATTAAAATAACTTCCTAAACTATAATCGTTGGATGGGTGGAAATCAACGGTTAGGATGAGGAGTAAGACTTAAAAGTCTTACTCTGGAGTCAAATGATCTCTCCATATATATATATATATATATAGTAAGTTAATCTAGTAAAAGCCATTGCCCATTAGACAGCTAGTTAATAATAATAATGATAAAATAGTTGCATGTGATAGCATCTAATATAATGGGAGTATATCTATTAATTGTTACTGGCTCCTTTATAATTAACTTCTTTCCTGCTTTATTAGATACCTTTTATTAGCTTAGTTGTGCATGTCTAAATTTATTATTTTTGTTTAAATATTAGATTAATTTTGGAATAAAAGTATTGTTGATGTTGTTTAAATATTGAATTAACTCAATTTCGACCTATTCAATAGTGAGGGATCGAATGCGAATAATTTAAAAAATTAATTCGTGCAAAGTTTTCATCCCATCGACACCTCTAGCTAGTTGATGTTTTGCTTCATTGTTTGATGGTGTTAAATATGATATTTGCTCCATTCATGGCTTTAAATTAAGGGCATGCTATGCAAGTTTGAAAAATCTTACTCGGAAATTTTCATGGGGCCAACTTAGCCTGCAGCATGAAGTTAAAGAAAACTAGCTGTTATTCTGAACGCGTAACGTTTACGGAACATTCTGAAAGCATCATTACATCTTGTCCAAGTGAAAGAATACACAAAGAAAGCTCCACTAGGTGGAATTGGCCTGCTCCTACAGTTATTGCTTTATTTTCTATTAAAAACCATTTGGATTAATGAATTATACTATCATCTACACGTGATGGAGAACGGTGAAGTGGACACGCTCTTCGCATTAAATTATATTAATACCTAACCCATCTTTTAGTTAAATCTCAAATCTTAGCTATACGTCTTTTCTATGGCTACTCCTTAACCTCTTTCAGCGTATTTGAAATTAATTTATGCTTTTCTTTCCCTTTGCTACTAGCACGACTCACTCCAGTCCAGAATGACGTACAAAGCATGTTCTAATTTTTCATACCTCTTTCAGCATGTTATTTAAGGAAAATTAATATTTTCAGTATTATGGATGCATACACCACATTGTATATCATTTACCAAACATGAAAAAAGTAACATATTTATACAAATCCGACTTTTATAATTATTTTCTTCCATATCTATTTATTTTTATTTTTTAATTTTTGACACTCGTTGCGCAAAAAATACTCTCCTTTTTTACGAAACTCAATTAGCTCTGGTACCATGGGGCCTACCTCCTATGTAATTAAGTGCCGAGCGCGTGCTGGATTTTCCTTTCATTCTTAAGCACTTACATTTAGTTTATCTATCATTTAATATGACCAGAACAAATTTCCTACACACACAATATTTTATGGGGCCCGCAGCAAAAAAAAAATCAGCACGCAAAATAAATCTCTATAACATAACACAATTACTTTTCCTACGACATAACTCTTATAAAAACCTTAGTCTAATGCTCTGTCAATAACATATATGGCGTATGGTGTGGAGTTATATATATATATATATATATATATATATATATATATATATATATATATATATATATATATATAGGTAGGATCATTTGACACATCTGAGAGCTGTTAGATCAAAAAAGATCAACGGTGTCACATACTTACAAATCAGAGCCGTTGATCTTTTTTGATCTAACTGATCTCAGATGAGGTGTCAAATGATCTTACCTCATATATATATATAGGATTTTATAAGAGTTATATTGTAGGAAAAGTGTTTGTGTTATGTTATAGAGATTCGTTTTGCGTGCCGCAATTATTTATTTTTTTTGCTGCGGGCCGCACAAAATGTTGTGAGTGTAGAAATTTTTTTCTGGTCATGTTAAATTATAGATGATAAACCCATATATATATATATATATATATATATATATATATATATATATATATATATATTAGGGGTGTTCAAAATGTTCAAAAGAACCAAACTAATCCATAACCAAATCGCTCCACATCTTAAAAATCGGTTATTTTTAAAAACCGGTTTCATATGAAACTACATTTTATTTTATAAACTGATTATTTACCAAAACATAAAAATAGTTGGTTATTCAGGGTTATCCATAACCAAACTACTCCACAATTGAAGAACAAATAAGTATTACCTTTTATCCTTAGCATTAAAATGTGAAAATCACGTAAATATGAATCATTTTCAAAGATGACATTATTAGAAAAGTCTCAAATATTAACAGAATTTATCGAAGAAAAATATTTCATCGAAAATTTTGACAAAAATCATATTATGTAGAAAATAGAGACGAAAATTTTGATGAAACACATTTCGATAAAAAAAATTGACAGAAAATAATTTCGTCAAATTTTTTTACGAAAATATTTTCGTCCAAATTTTTGATGAAAAATATTTTCAGCAAAATTTCCAACAAAACACATTTAGAGCGAAAATTTTGGCGAAAAATATTTGCGTAAAAAATTTTGACGAAAAATATTTTAGAAATTTTTTTTGACGGATAATATTTCTATAAAAAATCTTGACGGAAATTTTTTTGTCAAAGTTATGTACGAAATCTAAATTCCCCCAAATTTTTTTACGAATAATATTTTATAAAACATTTTGACGAAAAATATTTTTGTCAAAATTTTTATCGAAATATTGTTCGTCCAAAATTTTTACGAACTTTTTTCATAGAAATGTGTTGCGTTGAAATTTAGATGGAAATGTTTTTTAACAAAAAACTTGACGGAAATATTTTTTGTCTAAAATTTTCGATGGAAATGTGTTTCGTTAAAAATTTCGACGGAAATTTTTTTGTTAAAAATTTTAACGGAAATGTTTCCGTCGAAAACTTTCGATGGAATTTGAATTCTGTAAAGAATTTTGATGAAATTTTTTTTCGTCAAAAGTTTTCAAAGTAAATGTGTTTCGTGAAAATTTTGATAGAAATATTTTTCGTCAAAAATTTCGATGAATATATTTTTTTGTGAAATATTTTAAAGGAAATGTTTTGACGAAATTTATATTCCGTAAAAAAATTCGACAAAAAAAATTTTCCGTCAAATTTTTTTACAGATATGTTTTTAATCACAAATTTTGATTGGAATATTTTTCGTCAAAATTTTGATGAAAATGTTTTCCGTAAAAATAACGTGAAACAATTTCTATAAGAATCATTTCGTCCTGAGAGTTCTAAATCAATGAAGATTCTTGCAAGAAAGAGGAGGGATATTCTTACTACCAAAGTTTTTTACTACCAACTTATTACCTATCTAATCACCGTTGGATCAACATTTTCTCTTTTTTCAAAAACTTTTAACATTCTCTCTCTTTGATCCAATGATGATTAGATAGGTAGTAAGTTGGTAGTAGAAAATTTTGATAGTAAGAATATCCTCCCTCTGCAAGAAATAGTTGGTCAACTATCTATAACCAGGAGAAACAAACGACTACTTATAAAAATAGCACAATCCATCAAAAATTGATTTTGAATTTGTTAAAAAACCGGTTTTCAACTTGATAACCGGTTTATGGTTCATAACCGATTTTGATTTAAAACCGATTTTGAATTAAATCCGGTTTAAACCCGATTTTAAATCAAAACCGGTTATGAACCATAAACCGGTTTGGACAAATTAAAAACCGGTTTTCTTAAATAAAAAAAATGTGGTTCTGTTTAAAATTCAAACCGTTTAAAATTGGTTCGGTTCGATTTTTGACAATAACTGAACCCAACCGCTCTACGCACACCCCCCCTCTCTCTCTCTATATATATATATATATATATATATATATATATATATATATATGCTCTGCGGGCGTAGGACTAATCCTTGTTTGGGCTTACAGCCTACAGGCATTAATCAATTGTATGTAGTATAGTTTTTCCAGACAAATAAAGTTCAATTTGCTAATTTCTAATCACTGAATTCACATGTTGGTTGTTTAGAGTTTATTATTAAAAATGTCAACGTAACAACCTATTTTTTTTTAAAAAAAAATTATACATTATATATTTATGCGTACGTTGACACTGACATATCATAAAAAATTAAAAAAATTTGTGATGGTTGAACTATTTTATTTTTCTAGATAAATATGGATGAAAATTTAATCTTAGAATCAGTTTGATATGTGTTTTTGACCAAGATTCAAACCCGGCCGAATAGAATCAGTTTGATATGTGTTTTAGACCAGGATTCAAACCAGGCCCAATATGGGGTAAGATACCAATTCTTTCATGATCTAGACATAGACTTGCTTGAGTTGCAGACTTCATAATTCATTGTGTCTAATGCTTATTTTAAGAGGAATCACTAAGACATTAGGATTCTAATTAGACTAAAGGGTTAAAGTCACTTAGACATTAGGATTTAACCAACTATTTTTAGAAGATGAATTGTCTGAAATATCTGAGATAATTTAATAATGTAGCAACCCCAAGTTGTGGGCTTGCTGATCAACGGCCCAATCAATGGCCCAATAGATTGAGGAAGCAGCCCGCTTACCTAGTGGATTATTTTCAGTGATATTTTCAGCCCAGTTTTACTACTTTAGATATATTGTTAGTGACTTTGATGTAATTCTCATGTAATGAACCTTGTGTTCAGAAATCTTATTAAATAGCCCAAGAGGGGTGTATGGAAAATACGGAAAATTTGGACAAAACTCTCTCTCTATCTCTTCCTTCTCTTTCTTCCTTCCTCTCAGATCTAAAACCCCTTCAATTGGTGCTTTCATTGCTCTCAACCCTTCTGCTATGGTCGATAATAACCGTATGCGGGAATTGAATCAACGTTTAGATACATTGGAACAACAATTTCGTGCTGCAGATCTGGTTCACGAGCAACAATACCACAGCCTTCAAGAGTCCAATGCCCAACTTCAGGCATCCCATACGCAATTACATGATTCCCAGCACCGCCTCCAACGTGACCTTTCCCATCTTATTGAGCTTCAACAACAAAGCTCCCATGCTTCGTCAGAAAATCGTGGAATTCTGGGGTCGGGTCCTTCCAACGGTGGGGATTTTCCCAGATCTCGTCATGTTAAACTCGATTTTCCGCGTTTTTCCTCTGGTGACCCAACTACTTGGATCATCGCTGCTGAGCGCTATTTCACGTTTTATCAGGTCCCTTTGCCAGATCGTGTTAATTTAGCTGCCTTTTATTTGACTGACCCGACAGATGCGTGGTTCTATGGATCTGACCAAAATGGGTTGCTCACCGATTGGCGATCGTTCTGCACGGCCTTACAACGTCGTTTTGGTCCCTCTGAGTTCGACGATCCTGCGGGTGCCTTGGCCAAGCTCCATCAATCTGGCTCTGTGTTGGACTATCAGTCGGGGTTTGAGAAATTGGTTAGTAAAGTTCCTGGCCTATCTGATACTCTTCTTCGCAGTATTTTTGTTTCAGGCCTTAAACCTCACATTAAGCGTCCGGTTCTTACACACCGACCAGTTGATTATCACGAGGCGTTTTCCCTCGCTCGGGTTTACGAAGACCAGGCTAGTGAATTGAAAACTGTCCGCCCTTGGCAGCATAATGCCCGTCCTATTCTTCCCACTTCCACTGCTACAACCCTCATATCCACACATACCTCTCCCTCACCCACTCCTATTGCTGCTTTACCCATTCGTCGCCTTTCACCCGAGGAACGACAAGCAAAACGAGACAAAAATCTCTGTTACAATTGTGACGAGAAATACTCGTTTGGCCATAAGTGCAAAGGCAAGGCTGCCTTATTATATCTTGAAGGTATTGAGGATGATCCTGGTCCGGAAGTTTCAGCAGTTCCAGACGACCCCGTGACCCCTGAGACCATCCCTGAAATAAGTTTCAATGCTCTATTTGGTCGTCAGTGCTCACAGTCTTTTCGTCTCACTGGATCGCTCGTGGGGAAACCAGTTCAAGTGTTAATCGATGGGGGTAGTACCCACAATTATGTTACTGAACGCATGGCCAATTTTTTGTGTTTGACAATGCAGAACATCACTCCTTTTAAGGTCCAAGTTGGTAACGGTGATGCCTTACTCAGCACGGCGTCTTGTGTGGCAGTATCGTTAACACTGCAATCCCATCCATTTGTCCTCGATCTTTTTGTTTTGGACCTCAAGGGGGCGGATATCGTTTTGGGCGTTCAATGGTTGGCTACTCTTGGGCCTATAATGACCGACTATGCTCAAATGACAATGACTTTTACATTGCGTGGCGTTCCTGTTACTTTGAAGGGGGACCACTCTGTTTCACCAACACCAATGTCCAACGCCCAATTCCACAAACTCATTGGCCAAAATTCTATATCCTCGTGCTTTATGTGTTTAACCAACCCTATCCCTACTGTAATATCTACCGATCCCACCCATCCCATTCCTTCTGTTATCCAAGATATTTTACAGCAATTTCAAGACATTTTTGTTGTCCCTTCAATTTTACCCCCTGACCGTGTGTCCAATCACCGAATTAACCTTCTTCCCAATTCCAAACCGGTGCAGGTCCGCCCATACAGGTACCCCCATTTTCAGAAACATGAGATTGAGAAAATGGTAGCGGAAATGTTAGCCACTGGAGTCATTCGACCGAGTCAATCTCTTTATAGTTCACCGGTTTTGTTGGTTAGAAAAAAAGATGGCACTTGGCGTTTTTGTATTGATTACCGCGCTCTTAATGCACTGACTATTCCGGATAAATTTCCGATTCCCACAGTTGATGAGCTGTTGGATGAATTGCATGGTGCTACATTTTTTTCGAAGTTAGACCTTCGATCTGGCTATCACCAAATTAAAATGGATCCGGCTGATATACACAAGACCGCATTTCGTACTCATAGTGGTCACTTTGAATTTGTGGTAATGCCTTTTGGATTGGAAAACGCCCCTTCCACCTTCCAAGCCACAATGAATCACATTTTCACCTGATTGCTGCGCCGTTTTGTTGTCATCTTCTTTGATGATATACTCATTTACAGCAAGTCCCTTCAGGATCACAGAGATCACTTAACGCAGGTGTTGACCATTTTACGCATTCATGAATTCTTTGTTAAATTAACAAAGTGTTCCTTTGCAGTGCAGGAAATTCAATTCTTGGGTCATATTATTTCTGCCGCTGGCGTAGCTCCCGATCCTTCTAAGATTCAAGCTGTCCGCGATTGGCCACGTCCAGCATCAGTGACTCAACTACGAGCCTTTCTGGGTTTATCTGGTTACTATCGGCGTTTTATTAAGGGCTATGCTATGGTGGCTGCCCCCCTCACTGACTTGCTGGCCAAAGATGCATTCCACTGGACAGATTTGGCGGACAAGGCATTTCAACTTCTTAAGCAATTACTCACAGCAGCACCTATCCTTGCTTTACCGAACTTCTCCCTTCCATTTATTTTGGAAACTGATGCTTCGGGAGTGGGTGTTGGTGCGGTTCTATTGCAGGACAACTATCCCATTGCTTTTTTTAGTCGAAAGCTTTCAAAGTTGATGCAATCTAAGTCTACTTATCTTCGTGAGATGTATGCTATTACTGCCGCGGTTGCAAAGTGGCGTCAGTATCTTTTGGGGTCATTTTTCATTATTAAAACTGATCACCAAAGTTTGCACCACTTGATGTCACAAGTGATTCAAACTCCGGAACAACAGCAGTTTCTTGCGAAACTACTGGGGTTTAATTACTCAATTCAATATAAGTCTGGTAAGGTGAATATGGTGGCGGACGCTTTATCACGCCTGCCAGAAGGAAATTCGGAGACGACATCCCCTTCCTTCATGGCTATCAGTACCCCTACTTCCCAGTATTGTTCCATTATACAGTCTGAGTTACATCTTGATCCCTACGCTACACAAATATTACATGATTTATCTACAGATTCTTCCAAATAGCCCCATTGGTTACTTCAAAATGGTCTTTTGTTCCATCGCAACCGTCTCTACATTCCGGCTGCTTCTTCCTTAATTCCACTGCTGCTTCATGAATTCCATTCTTCCACTCTTGGGGGACATGCTGGTGTCCGTCGCACCTTGCTACGGTTGGGAGCCAAATTCACCTGGAAGACCATTAAACAGGATGTTCAAAATTTCATTCAGGAATGTGAGATATGTCAAAAAGCTAAATCCCCTAACCATTCACCATATGGTCTCTTACAACCTCTATCTACCCCTGACTTGATATGGTCAGACCTTTCGATGGATTTTGTGACCCACCTTCCTCCTTCCGGAGGCTTTACAACAATTTTTGTGGTTGTTGACAGACTTACTAAAGGAGCCCATTTTGTTGCCTTACCTCCCAAATACTCAGCAGTGAAGGTAGCAAAGGTTTTCTGGGATGTTGTGGGGAAGTTACATGGACCCCCCAGGTCGATTGTTTCCGACCGTGACCCCCTATTCCTTAGTGATTTCTGGAAGACTTTGTTTAAACTCCAGGGAACTATTTTACACTACAGTTCAGCCTACCATCCCCAAACCGACGGGCAAACAGAACGTGTCAACAGGGGTTTAGAACAATACCTGCGGTGTTTTGTGCATGACAATCCCTCGGCCTGGCATCGTTATCTGAGTTGTGCCGAGTTTCATTACAACACCGCGTATAACAGGTCTACGGGCACTTCTCCGTTTCAGGCGACGTTTGGTAGGTCCCCACCCTGCCTTCTGGAGTATACGTTGGGTTCTACTACAGTGGATGCGGTGGATACAGCTCTCCATCAACGTTCAACGATCCTCACATCCTTGAAAAATAATTTAAAAAAAGCTCAGGCTGTGATGAAACAAAACGCAGACAAAAAAAGGAAAGACATCACCTTTAACGTCGGAGACTTGGTTCTGTTACGTCTCCAGCCTTTTCGTCAGCTTTCGGTTCACCGCCGCTCCACTCACAAACTGAGTTTGCATTTTTATGGTCCGTTTGAGGTACTGGAACGCATCGGTCCGGTTGCTTACCGTTTGCGTTTACCGGTCGGATCTATAGTGCACCCTGTCTTTCATGTCTCATTGTTGCGCCGTTTCTTTCCCACACACACATACAAGGTTCATCACCTCACCCCAGATTTGCCACTCACCCCACCTTCTCATACACCCATGGCCATCGTCTCTCGACGAACCATTTGGAGACACGGTCGCCAGGTTCCTCAGGCCCTCGTACAGTGGCACGGTCTCTTACCGGAGGACTCGACGTGGGAAGATGAATCCCTTATCAGAGGATTTTCTCCTCTTCAGCTGGGTTCTATGCCACTCATCTCACAAAACAATGAAGTGCTTCCCAAGGATACAGAAACATCAACCTCACCCAACCACATTAAAGCCAACAGTGCTTCTGCTCACCCCACCGACACAAGGACCAATCAGCACGCAGCTCACGAGATTCTTATCTCCCCCTCCACCAATCAGCTGCCCTTGCCTCCTCTGCCCTTATCTTTAGTGTCGGCCAGCTCACCTAACCCTGTCCTTTCACCTGCTCGAATTGCTGCTCCCCATGCCCAACCACTCTCACGCGCTGTGGCTCGGCGTGATTCCCGCGCTCCATCAGGCCTCCTGGATGAGGCCCAATTTGATGGGGAAGGGGATGTAGCAACCCCAAGTTGTGGGCTTGCTGATCAACGGCCCAATAGATTGAGGAAGCAGCCCGCTTACCTAGTGGATTATTTTCAGTGATATTTTCAGCCCAGTTTTACTACTTTAGATATATTGTTAGTGACTTTGATGTAATTCTCATGTAATGAACCTTGTGTTCAGAAATCTTATTAAATAGCCCAAGAGGGGTGTATGGAAAATACGGAAAATTTGGACAAAACTCTCTCTCTATCTCTTCCTTCTCTTTCTTCCTTCCTCTCAGATCTAAAACCCCTTCAAATAATGAAATTAAATTAAACAATTCTAGGAGGATCAAAGATGAAGTGCATCCTGGCTACACTTACATTCTTTACTTATTATATCTGTTCTTTCGTTCTTGATTAGTGTTGAATGTTCTTGATGTTTACTGCATTTAAATTAATTACTTTTATTTTGTTTCAAAATTTATTTTTTCAACCAAATCGAATTTTTCAAATTAAGGGGATTAGTTATAATAATACTTGGTGCATTAATCCTCGTGGGAACGATATTTTCTTATCACTTGAACGATCAGTATACTTACCGTAACCGCAACAGTTACACACACCCCTTTGGCAAAGCCGTTTATAGTTCTTCGTGCATAATAATCTGCTTGACTCAAGGGTATCTAACCATTAGATACCTTGGAGAGGGCACCTAGATCCAAAAGTAATTTACTAGCCAATTGGGCTAGACATCTCTGTCTCCAAGATAGAGCACCCTTTATCCCACACTGCTGCCCACTGAGTACTAACAATGTGGTAGCATGTCTTGTCACATTGATAAGGCAAAGCTAGGTGTAACACCTCGTGTATACCCGGTTTGTTAACATGTCATCGTATTAAGCCACACTTAATTAAAATGCGGAATAACTTTTTCTTTCATTCAATTATGATGTCATTATCATTAGCCAAGTTGATTACTTAATCATTTTAAAATGATGCCTGTATGTAATTGCAAATAGACAGCTACTGAAATACCTCATATATAAATGTGTATCTACTCACTGATCTATAACACGTAGTCCAGAGAATATCCTGATAGTTTATACAAAACAAGTCAAAGTAAACAAACATAATTAATGTGGCATGGACAATCCTCATGCTCACCAAATTAGGCAACAAAGCCCAACAACAGTCTCATATCAAATAACGTGATAGTAAAGATAAAACGATGTCAGCATCCAGCAAAATCATCGTAAAAGCAGAATCTCAACTCAGCTCCGGCCTCCTGCCACTCGAGGTATCAACCCCAGTATTACCTGAACCTGAAAATGGTGCCCCAAACGTGGGGTGAGATCTCTAAAAAGAAATCTCAGTAAGACAATGGGTCCTTAAGGATTTCTCCACCCCAAGTTCACTTACATGTGCAATATAAGTTCCAAAAGCAGTTCAATAATATAAGTTCCAAAATCTGTGCAATGCAGCATATAATCATGTCATGTGTGTCAACTATCTACTGGGCAGAGAAATACGGGACTTACATACGTCTATTGCCTACATTTATTGCAAGATGCCACTTGCACCCACCCACAGTCACCCTATTATATGTCTCTCATATACTCCAACTCCAAGTCATTCACATAATAGCTCAACAACATTTCAAAAGGAATTCACATAATAGCTCAACAACATTTCAAATATCAAAACATGAAAACACATCATGCATATAAACCATCCCCCCATGGGACATGGTGGAACCAACAATGGCTAAACCGAGGACACGAAAGCTTACCTTTTAAGCAATTAATCCAAGCCAAGTCCACATAAGCTCAATGTCACCAAACAGCACAATCACAGTCTGTTTATACAATAATCGATCATCAATAATCATTGCCCAAGGTTTCATTAAGTGATTAAGGCTTTCCATCTCATTTTAAGTCATTTTAAGCAATTTCTGCAGGAGGTATTCGAATACTCCAAGTCTCCAGAAAGTATCTGAACACTTTCACCTAAGTATTCGAATACCACAAGGTATCCGAATACTTTTCTTCCCAGAAAAGTATCCCAATACTCCAGCAAGGAGTATTCGAATACTACCCTAAAAGTATTCGAATACTTATCAGACAGAATGCAGAAACTCGAGCATTCTTCTGCATAAGTCTAATTTTAATGATCTAAACTCGATCTGGAGTCCAAGAACTCCTTAAACAGATGTTTACTAACATGTTTTAGACTTAGATTACCAGCCTTTAGCTCAAATGGTCAAGTTTCAATTTTTAATGGATTAAACAAGCTTAAATCATGAAAATACCAAAGAGATGATCATGGTATACCTTCAAGGCTCAAAACTCACAAAATGGGACACACAAGGAGCTTCCAACTCAGTCCCACAGCACTGACTTCAAAGACCCACGAATTTGACCATCAAAGTTTGGTTCTTTGCCACCAAGAAGGCTTCTTGAAGCCTTCAAGACACAACAATGACTCCCTCAACCCAAGCTCAAGAACACAGCTCTTAAACCCCCAACAAACAACAAACACACACTCAGAAATGCTCCACCAACTCCGTCACAATGCTCACTAACTCAGTGTTTACAACTTCAATGAGGAAGAATCACTACAAAGGTGGGTTCTTGGTCCCTTTTCATGAGCAAAGGCCAAGGCTTTCAAGAGGAGAAGAGAAAATGGCTGGAGAGAATCAACCACCAAGGAACTCACATAGAAACTGAATATGGCCTAGGGTTTTGTGCCCTTAGGTTTATATAAGTTCATCAATCTAATCACACAGTATTAGCACTAATAACTACACTTATCATTTTAATCTCAAACTTTGGATTCTAAACCTAGCCATTTTTCTAGGACTTGTCATATTTTTATTTTATTTTTCACAGCATCTTTCCGGTACGCGCTTTTACATAGTCAGTATCAATTCTGGCATCAGTTCTCATTATTTTGACCTGAAACTTGTTTTACTAGTCCTATATTATTCTAGGAATATTCATGCACTTATTATAGTTTTTCGGGATACTTGGTACGCATTTATACCGTGAGGCAGAACCGGTATCTGCACTTTTCGTCAGAAAAATGACTTTCGGCATTATTATTCACTTACCATTATTATTTAAGTCTTCTCATAATTATTAAGGTCAATTATGGAATTATTTCCTAATTCTCATATTATTTAATTAATTTCCTAAATTAATGGTGCAGGTTCTTACACTAGGCAGCGAAAATGCACTCTCTCTCCCACACTTGTGAGGACTTGCCCTATCTAAATACCTCATTCACCCATGGAAAGGGAACTTTCTCCTTTATTCGAAAAGAGATTTTTTACTCTGCCTCGATGCAGAGGCATTCTAGCCATGCATACATACTCTCCCCCTTTGCAGTACACTTGCCTTACAACATAGGAAGCTTCATCAGGGCATCAGTCTCTACATTGTCACTATAAACACCCATAGATTAACATACTTCACCCTCTATGAGACACATCTATGAACTCTATACAGTTCAAATTCCTTTACATCACATTGCATTTCCTTTTTATTTTTTTAATTCCTTTTTAGTTCAATTTGAACAAGTGGAAGAATAATAATTATTCTTTTTTACTTTTAACAATATTATTAAGGGTTTATCGGATGTCTTGTTGCAGAACATCCTGCAACCGTTTTTAATTATGTACTAAGAATAGTACATAGTTATAATATTAAAGTTAGTTTTTCTCTCTCCTCCGCGTCAACAAATTTAATATTTTAACTATGTATTACTCTTAGTACATAATTAAAAAACGGTTGAAGGACAAAAAACTTATTCCTACATCATAATACTTATATTTCGAAATTATTAATTTGAATAATTTATTAGAAAAATAAAACCATATGCGTGAAGTGCACGTTGGAATGGCAGAATATATATATATATAATTATGTCACTTGCTATAAATTGAATAATTTTTTTTTTTTTGATGTCTATAATATAAGATTCCCCTTCATATTACATGAGAATAGATAAACCCATTTATATACCCCCAAAGATTACTCGAGTCCCGAGTAGAACCTTCTTCAAATTTCTTCTCGTCTTTATTTTACAACATTGTTACTTTTGGCTTAATATGTGATTTTATCTCTTTCGCTGTCATGCATTTATGGAATGATCACTAATTGCATGCAATGTGTAGCTAGAGTAGTGTGAGGCAATATTTGAACATTTCTCGGGCGTTGTTTGGGTCAACAGTATTGAACAAAATCCAGTTGGAACACAATGACATAAAATTAAAATATAATGTTGAGGACTCAAGCAAGTTAATTGGAGTTACATGCTACTTTCGCTCTATATAAATCCTCCCATATAGCTAGATGTAACTCACACATCAATACCCTAACTAATATTGTTCGAGCCTTATAAAAACGAAATGGCTTTTCATCTCCAATGTTTACTTGTGCTTGCCATGACCACATTTCTCGCAATACCTTCCCATGCACAACTCACTCCTAATTTTTACAACGAAGTTTGCCCTCAGGCATTGCCAATCATTAAGTCAATTGTTCAGCGAGCAATTTCCCGTGAACGACGCATGGGAGCATCTTTACTGCGTTTGCATTTCCATGATTGTTTTGTCAATGTAAGTAACACATTACACATCCATGAGATATGGTCTAGTGTCATCAATTACATGTTGCCTAGTTTATTTTACTCTCTCATACATCCAATATATATATATATATATATATATATATAGGAGGAATATTCTTACTACTAAAATTTTCTACTACCAACTCACTACCTATCTAATCACCATTGGATCAATATTTTCTCTTTTTTCAAAAACTTTTAGCATTCTCTCTCCTTGATTCAATGGTGATTAGATAGGTAGTAAGTTAGTAGTAAAAAAATTTGATAGTAAGAGTATCCTCCCTCAGATATATATATATATAATGACACAACTTTGTGTCATTTTTAATGAAACTATGTCGTTTTGGTGTGTTTTGTCATTTTCTTTAATTTATAAAATTAGAAATAAAAAGAAAATGGAGGAGAGAATATAAAAACACACCAAAATGACATAGTTTTATTAAAAAAGGCATAATTTTGTATCATTTAAAATGACAAACATTTTTCTCATATATATATGGCAGATTATTATTATACTAATATGAGAAAAAGAAGTCTAGAAGTCTTATACTCAACGGTGAAAGTGTAACTTACGGTAAAATTATTGAAGCTTATATATATATATATAGGATCAACTTACACCGGTGCACGAGTAATAACTCTTACACCAAATCTTAACCGTTAATTTACGTGCATCTAACGGTTGAGATTTATTGGGAGTTAAAAATTAATTAATGAGTGAGATCAAATAAATCTTAACTGTTAAATGCAGAAAATCAATGGTTAAGATTTGGTGTAAGAGTTATCATTCTTACACCGGTGTAAGATGATCCTGCCCCATATAGATATATACATATATGTATATATATATATATATATATATATATGTGTGTGTGTATATATATATATATATATATATATATATATATATATATATAGGGGCAGGATATTCTTACACCGGTGTAAGAGTTAGAAGTCTTACACTCAATCTTGACCATTGATCCACTTGTATCCAATGGCTCACATTACTAAAAAATTTGAGCCCTTAGATATAAGTGAGATCAACGGACAAGATTGAGAGTGTAACTTACACTGGTGTAAAATGATCCTGACCCTATATATATATATATATATATATATATATATATATATATATATATATATATATATAGTTTGGAAGTGGTTGATGAAATTAAAGCAGCGGTTGACAAAGCTTGCAAACGCCCCGTGGTATCATGTGCTGATATCTTAGCTATAGCCGCACGTGATTCTGTGTCCACAGTGAGTATCATACAAATCTTTCATTATCTCACTTCTGTTTAATTGCATGCAAAATTCAAAAGATTAACCAAACCGTGATTTTATATTTTAAAGTTGGGAGGTCCACTCTATTGGTACAAAGTGTTATTAGGCAGAAGAGATGCAACAACCGCTAGCAAGAATGCTGCAAACACCAATCTTCCTGCACCGGTTTTCAGCTTCTCACAGCTTCTTTCTAATTTTAAATCTCATGGGCTTGACCTTAAAGATCTCGTAGCTCTTTCTGGTGCTCACACCATTGGATTTGCACACTGCTCTACCTTTCTGAACAGGATCTATAATGACACCAACATAGACCCCAAGTTTGCATCTGCTTTGCAGGGTACGTGTCCTAAAAGTGGTGGACATAATAATTTGGTTGCATTGGATCATGCCACTCCTACAAAAGTTGACACTTCATACTATACGGCTTTGATGAATAAAAAGGGTCTCCTCCATTCTGATCAAGAGCTCTTCAAGGGTGATGGTAGTGAAAGTGACACATTGGTTCAGCTCTATAGCAAGAATCCATCTGCTTTTGCTAGAGACTTTAAAGCTTCCATGATCAAGATGGGTAACATGAAGCCTCTTACTGGGAATGAAGGACAGATCAGAGTAAATTGCAGAAAAGTCAACTAAACTACATGGTCAAAGTGATATAGGTTTCCATAATGATGTGTGTTCTAGTTCAATATTGTTTTAAATTTTGAATTTGTTTGTGTTGAGATATATAAAATCATTAAAAAAAATCTCCATCTATCAACTTAAGCTTTTGGGTTGAATTGATTCTTTAAATGGTATCAAAGTCTCGTGTTCGGATTAGATTCTCACCGCTCCCCACTTTCTTTCAAGTGGAATTTCTTTACCATGTAAAGAATCAATTCAATGCAAAAGCTTAAGCTATTGGGTGAAGTTATATGAATGATTTTATATATCTCAACAATTTGATTATGGTTAAAGAGTTTAATGTGTCTCATATTATATGAGATAAAATTATTTTCTACATGCATATAAAAAATGTGTGATGTCCATCTTTTTATCTTCTCTCTCCTTCACATTGTTACTTATGGGACCCACACAATTTTATGTATGTATAGAAGATAATTTTATCTACTGTGTAACATGATAAACATCAAACCCAAGTTAAATTAAGTTGCGTTATGCCTTTATCGTATACTGATTGTTTTGATTCTGTGAAGATCGAGTAATATTTTATCATGATAATATCATTGGTGACATTTGTATACAAAAAAAAAAAAAAAAAAAAAAAAAAAAACTACAGTGTTTTTCTATCGAAGAAGTAACATCCGTGGGACTTGTTGCAAAAAACCATGTTCAACCATAAGTATGTCAAAATCCTAGGGCACCTTTGACACCTCGTTAGCTCGTTGAGTTAACCAAACGTTAAACCATATAAGATATTGGATATTTAACTGTTTTAGTAACAGCATTTTTAATCCTTATTTTAACTCCCATACTCTTTATGCCCTTTTGTATGAGGAAAAAAGAAGACCAACATAAAAGATTCTTTTTCCAAAAAAAGATAACTATAAAGCAAAAAGGAAAAGTAATTGAGGTATAGAAATAATGTTGTTAAAACTTCAAATTGTTTTATAGCTTTCATTTTCAACTAACATGTAAATTCATTCTATCAATGAAATGTATACTAACGAAAATAAAATAAAATTCACATGTCAACATATCTATATTCACACGTCCAAATTTTAATATTTTATGACTTGATAAGATAAGAACTTTTACAGTACTAGAAAAAACTTGTATAGTGACGGAATTTCCATAAGGATTCCGTCACTACATAAGTTTTTTCTAGTAGTGTTAAACATTGTTTTTAAAAGTTAAAACTTTTAAATAAATTCTACGAATAGATCATTTATTCAATCTCTAACATATCATTATACAGAAAGAGACTTGAAATAATGATTCCAATTCTTGACTATTTACGATTTTGTATAAGTAAAAATTTATGAAAGACTTTATTACATCCGTAACAAAATGCCTGTCACAAGATAGCTAGAATGTAATCCTTTGGGTAAGTGCTTAATAAAAGGATTTTATATTTATTATGTCGTAGCAAAAATGATTGTGTAATGTTATAGAAATTCATTTTACATACCATACTTTTTTTCTTTTTTCTTTTACTTTAAAATGTGTGGGCCTTAATAAAAAGCTGAGCTTTACTAGACATAGTTTGCAGGCCAACTTCGCCTGCAGTATCAAATAAATAAAAAGTAAAAAAGAAACCCTTAAGCTTTATGCTGAGCGCGTAACTTATATATGGAACAAGTTTCGAAGCAAGTATTATATCTAGTGAAAGAATACAAAAAAAAAGCTTTACTATTTCTTGGAATTGGTATGCTCCTACACTAATTTTCATTATTATATCTCCAAAATCATTTGGATTAACAATACTAGCATCAAACTGATGGAGACCAGCGAAATTAAGTTACTTGTCACATTAGTAATTAATAACACCTACCCTATTTTTTAGCTGTATATGATTTTCTAGCCTTACATCGTTACGCTGGCTTCTGCTAATTAATCTCTTTCAGTGTGTTTGAAATTACTGTTTGTTTTTTCCTTGCTGTGAACAACTCACTCCAGAATTTGGCTGTTTATGACAAAGCAGGTCGTAGTTAATGCATTGCCAGTTGCCAACTATCGTGGGTGGGCCATGATTCAAGAAGCCGGCAATATGTGATAGGGTGGTGTTTGGTTGAAGATTTCTTAAAATTTACCCATTCAAATCAAATAAGCAAAGTAAGAAAGCAATGTTTGGTAGATGGTTTTACAAAAATTTCTTAGGTATTGTATTTACATAGCATTCCTTATTTGTTCATAGAAAGCAAGACAAAGTTACTATTTAGAAAGACAATTTGAGGGTAGTATTTTACATTTAGCTAGTTAAATGGCAAAAGTGTAACCCACTAGTAGACTTAAATACTCTCATCTAAAGTGCCAAGGTTTCACTTTTTTATGGGGTTACTTTTGTAATTTTATACCATTTACCCATCAATATTCTATCATCAACCAAACATAGACTTTATAAATCTTACCTAATTTGCCCGGTAATATTTCATCTAACCAAACAATTTTTTTTACATTTTCCTACCAAACTCACCTTCCAACCATTTTCCTATTAATTACATTTCTCTAATATTCAAAAAATTTCCTCTAAACCAAATGTAAGAACCCGCACCGCTAATTAAGGTAATTAGTGAATTAATTATGATAATTAGGAAATAATTCCATAATCGACCCTAATAATTATTAATGGGCTTAGATAATTATATTGAGTGAGTAAAAATGCTGAAAGTCGCTTTTCAGAAGAAAAGCGCAGATACCGGTTCTGCTACTCGGTATAAATGCGTACCGGAAAAGTATCCCGGAAAATTATAACGAATGCATGATAATTACTAGAATATTATGTAGGACTTGTAAAACAAGTTTCAAGTCAAAATGACGTAATCTGATGCCAGAACTGATACTGGCTATGGAAAAGCGCGTACCGGAAAGGTGCTCCGAAAAATAAAATAAAAATATGACAAATCTTAGAAAAATGCGTAGGTCTAGATTCTAAAGTTTGAGATCAAGATCTTTTACTTTGCTATTAAGGCTAATACTGTGCGATTAGTGGCTTTGCCTATATATAGACCCTTTAAGGGCACAAAACCCTAGGCCATACAATTCCTACGTGAGTTTTCCCTGCAGCTTTGAGGCAGCCCCCTTGTTCCTCCATTTCTTCCTCCTTTCTCACCAAAGTCACCTCCTTTGATCATTGTTTCTCTTCTTGATCAAGTGAACACTTGAGTGTGGGCATTGGAGAGTGCTTGTGTGCATATTGTGTGTGGTGAGCCTTGCTTTTCTGAGTTGAGGGGTAGTTAGTGAGCATGAGTTTGGAGCTTTTGTAATGGCTACTTTGTGGTAGTCATTGTGAGCTTCAAAGTGCCTTCTTGTGGTGCAAGAACCCATCTTGAAGTGTCATTTTCGTGCTCCTACTTAGGCTGAGTTTGAGGAACCTTGGGAGAGCTCCAAGAGCACAACTTGCCTCTGTTTTGAACTTTGGTAAGTTACCTCACTATGATCATGAGTTTATGATGCTTAAAGTTGATGTCTTGGCCATGTTTAATGAGTAAACAAGAGAGTATAAGGTATATGAACCTAAAATGAACTAAAGATGCATGCTTTAACGTGTACATGTGTTAAAAGTTGGATCTTTGGGATGGATATTCACGAAATGCAGAAACTGCATTCTGTCGTGAGATATCCGGATATTTGTCGAACAGATATCCGGATATCAGTATCCGGATATGGTATCCGGATATTGATATCCGGATATGGGATCTGGGTATCCGGATATGATATATCCGGATATGTCCAGTGTGATATCCGGATATGGCATATCCAGATATGCCCCTTCTGATATCCGGATATCCTGGGTTCTGCGCAGACAGTAGCTTTACTGTATGAACAGTAAGCTATTGGGTGTGTGTGGACCCTAGTTTAAGGAAGTTGAACTTCTGTAATAAAGGAACTAAGTCAGAATCACATGATTAAGGGCTTATGGCTTTGTTGGAAGCCTTAAGACGTAAAACGTAAAGGAAAGGCGTAGTCTTTAAGTTGTATGCTTGTGATGCATTAATATTGACTTGTTAATGGTCCATATCAGATTGTGATACTGCTGTTTGTGGACTAGTGAGTGGTTGGACTCTTGGCTTGGATAGCTAGCTTGCAAGGTAAGCTTTCGTGTCCTCGGTTTAGCCATTTTGATGTTCCACCATGTCCCATGGGGATGGGTTTATGCATGCTGTGTTACATGCTTTGATTATTTTGGAAATGCTGTTGAGCTGTTTATATGTAATGAGCTATTATGATATGCATGTGGTGTCCACCTAGACGGCAATCCTGAGTATGTGGTACATACAAGATGGAGAAGCATGTGGGTGAGGTGCAGGTAGTATCCATGTACTCATGTAGGCATAGACGTATTCCTAGATTTCTCTGGCCAGTAGATTTGAAAGCACACATGACATGATTAATTGCTGCATCGCATGATTTTGGAACTTATACTGTAATACTGTTTTAGAACTTATATTGCACATGTAAGTGAGCTTGGGGTGGAGACTCCTTGAGGACCCCTTGTCTTACTGAGATTTCTTGTTAGAGATCTCACCCCACGTTTGGGGACGCTTATTTCAGGATCAGGAAATGTTGAGGGCTCAGGTGGCAGGAGGCCAGAGCTGAGCTGATAATTATGCTGACGTGTTGGTTGTGGATTGCTGTTTATTTGACTGCTGTTATGTTTTATGTTTTATTTATGTTAAGTTATGTTGAGACTATTTGTGGGCATTGTTGCCTTATTTGGTGAGCATGGGGTTTGTCCATGCCACATGATTGTTATCGTCTTTTTATGTTAATGTTGTAATTAAAGTATCAGGATTTTGACCCAGGCTACTTGTGTAGACCTGTGGCTCTAGATACCCACATTATATTTATGTACGAGGTATTCAGTTAGTTGTCTTGCAATTTACATACAGGCAGTATTTTTATGAAAATGATTAAGTAATCAAGTTGGTTAAGTTAATGACGTCATAATTGAATTAAAGAAAAAGTTATTCCGCATTTTAATTAAGCGTGGCTTAATACGATAGTGTGTTAACAATCCGGGTTAACACGGGCTGTTACACCAAACGCCCCCTATGGGTTTTATAATTCTCATTTAACATGAGAATTTAAATTTTCCTACACACCCTTCGATTTTCATGCCAACGTGGGTCCTACATATAATTTTTTCTAATATACGGGTCCCACATGCTTTTTATCTCTACAACATGAGAATTCAATTCTCATGTTGAATGAGAAATATAAAACCCATGTTATATATGCCTACATGTGTCTTAAGCAGATTGTGCTTCTGTTCGCTATTTAATTAGCACTGGTATCATGGGGACTTGTAAAAGTTTACGAATGACTTTATTACATAAAATTTCTCTTTGTCTTGACAACCCGACAAATTATAACTGTTCATATTGACTTTGTAGTAAAAAGATCAGCAAACCCTTATTTAGCGACTCCAGGCGCAACTGTTTGTGGATAATTATGGAGAAATCCTTTCAAAACGTTTATATATGAAAAATCGAGATAAAGTGATAATACTAGAAAAAACTTGTATAGCAACGGAATTGTTATGAAAATTCTGTCGCTAATTTTATCCTCGCTACTATTTTTCGTCGCAAATTTCCTCGCAAAATCGTTTGCGAGAGAATTTGGAAGGGAAAGTAGTAGCGAGGATGAAATTAGCGACGGAATTTCCATAACAATTCCCTCACTATACAAATTTTTTCTAGTAGTATACAAGATCTGAGGATTAATATTTAAGCACTAATTATTTCATTAAGTTGGATAGATTGAATGAGATAATTGAATAAAAACTAAAGAACGATAAGATTAGAAACAAGAACACAAAGGCAAAGGTTTATGCAATCAAGAAAAACATAATTGGGAATTCGATTTCCCACAATTTTAACTTTTGCAATCTTAACTTGTGCCCTAAGTTAAATCCTAATTAATCGTCCTTTTTATATTGTCAGTCAATTCATCCAATTTAGTTTAAATTCAATCCCTTGGTATTCTAACCCTTCACTTCCTTAAAATTAAGAATCATAACTCCCTTGTATTTCTTTAAAGGATTTAAGCATTAAGATCACACAATTTATATTCTATTTCTCGAATCATACAAATTAACGATGAATGAGTCAAAATTCACATACCAACATCTTTATTGTCATACATGAACTTAAATTAATCTATAAGAGTAATGTTGCGGATCCAGCAAGTATATCGGTCGTACAAGTAATAAATCCCATGAGAATTGATCTATCAAGCATTAATTTTACTACGCAATCAAAGTTAGATCAACCTTGGAGTTTTTATGAATAAAATTGGAAGTTAAAAATAGAAACTAAGACTACTAAGAACAAGAACTAGAAATAAAAATTAATAATGCAAAAAGTGTAGCTAGGGATTCGATTTTCCCAATTTCATCATAACGAATTTGCATTTTCCCTCAATCAATATTCGAACTCTTCTTATTGACAATTCTTCAATATTAATTAAAACTCAATCCTTTGGTATTTCAATTCTTTACTCTATTAAGAACCCTAATCCCTTAGTGATCCCACCTAGGGCAAGTATTAAGAACAAAAAATCAAAACAGTCATAGGTTTCATTAGTCTATCCCTAGATCAAACAAAACCTAGCAATTAACCTAATTGTAGTTTCACACCAACACACCAATTGTCATGCAAAACTCTTGTGTTCATCTAAGATTGGCTAGATCATAATTGAAACTAGGAATGAATAACAAATTAATTGCATAACAATACAGATTGAATATTAAATTGAAAGGAAAAAGTAAATAACATCAAGAATTTATTAGCTTCATCTAACCCTAAATATAAGAAAACTTAGCCTGACATAGTTAGAAAAACTAAGACAAAGATGAAAAACATAAAAGAACGTGTTAACCGGTCTCCATGGTGAAGCTTTGATCGTTCTTTCAACTTCTCCGCTTCAAAATGGAGCTTTCTTAATTTCTCGGTCGCAGTCATCACGAATTTAATCGCCCTCTTTATAATGATCCTAACCTACAAATTATGAATTTACAAAGTGATTAAGGATTTAATTATAATTAATAAGGATTAAATGAATTAAAAATCAATTTTGGGAAAAAGAAGGAATAGTGAAAGTCTTGGGATAAAAAAAATTGAGTAGGCAAAACTGCTCGAAACTAAAAAATAAATTAGAGGATATTACGAAAAAACATTCTAAGCTAATAGGACAAGTTTGAAATAGAGTTAAGCGAACGAGATAGATGAATCTTTTTTATCCAGTTGGATGTTACAACTCACTTAAAGTAACAAAAGACACACACACTCATTCATTTTCCTTTTTCTCCCATGGATGTCTTCTCCATATCCAAAGGAAAGCTTATATTTTTCCCCACTAATGTGTTTCAACTTCACTCTCTAGAAATAAGAGAAATCCACTCTCAATCTTAATATCCACCTCATGCCCTTATCTTTTCCACTTGGTAGATGTGTTTGAGAGAAAGAAAGAAGACCCACCCAGTTGCCATTTTCGGATTGAGCAAGAACTGTTGTTGAAGGAAGGGGAAAACTAGGGGAAAACCTTCATTTCTTGGTTGTTGAAGCTCCCAAGGTAAATACCATGACTTACTCGTGTTTTTACAGAAATGCCATGATCTAGGTTAAGGAAAAGTAAGGTTTTGATAAATGGATGGTTCGAGTGTGAACCCATATGTAGAAATGCAAGCTAGGTTGTTGAAAGTGTGGCATTGGTTGTAATTTGGTGTAAAATAGACCCCATTTCATGTTGGTTACTGATTCTGCATATTGATGTGAAATATCCGGATATGATATTCGAATATGCATATTATGATATGCCCCCGAGGAATATCTAGATATTGCCCTGTTTTCGAGAAAAGTTATATTTTCCTTCATAGAATTGTCCCGATACTATTAATATGGCTTAATGGGATTAATTCGAGCCAACCTATTATGAATTTAAGTCTCAACCAACTGTATATTGCTTATGGTTAAGTGGAAACATTAAGTCGTATGAATATGAGATTGGGTCTTGATAGTCATTGTGTTCATTGGTTATAGAGTGGAACCAAGTGGACTAGTGGAGCAAGAGCAAGAACTAGATCAGAACTAGATCAAGCAACAGAACTTGACCATGGTTCTTGATTGGTTGACGATAGGTAAGTTTCTATAACACCACGTCTGCATCCGGTGTATTATCATCAATTATGGCATTAAGCACAACTAGATTATTAGTTAGAATAATCTAGCTGGGCTTAATGCCATAATTGATGATAATACACGGGGTGCTACAGTTTCCTCCTTGTATCATTGTAGAAATGACAATTGTTGTGTAATGCTTATGGCATGATGTATGTGTTTACTCATACTTTCACCTCTGAAATAAGTGTATTGATTGATATTAAATAGTGTTAATATTCAAGTTCTGGACTTTAATTGAGCTTGAAGCAAGCTTTGGTCGAAAGTTATTATAGGTAAGCTTTCAATTCTTAGGGTTAATTTCCTTTCTGTTCCACCTAACTCCGAGGGAGGGTGATTTATATGTATGGTAGGGATGTCGATGGAGCGGTTCGGTTCGGTTATTGTCAAAAACCGAACCAAACCAGTTTTAAACGGTTTGGATTTTAAACCGAACCACTTTTTAAAAAAAAACGGTTTTTAATTTGTCCAAACCGGTTTCAAAACCGGTTTGTGGTTCATAACCGGTTTTGATTTAAAATCGGTTTTAAACCGGTTTTGATTTAAAATCGGTTTTAAACCGGTTTTGATTTAAAATCGGTTTTAAACCGGTTTTGATTTAAAACCGGTTTTAATTCAAAACTAGTTTTAAATCAAAACCAGTTATGAACCATAAACCGGTTATCAAGTTCAAAACCGGTTTTTTAACAAATTCAAAATTGGTTTTTGATGGATTATGATATCTTTATAAGTAGTTGACCAACTGTTTCTTGCAAGAATCTTCATTGTTTTGGAACTCTCCGGACGAAATGATTCTTATAGAAATTGTTTCACGTTGTTTTGAGAGTGATTGGTTGAAGAACAGTTGAATTATTTTAAAATTATAAAAAAAAAATTGATCTTCGTTCTCTCAAGATTTATGTTACTAAGGCGTTGTTTGGGAGTTGATTTTTGGAGGGGGAGGAAGGGAAAGGGAAGGTTTTATTAATCCTTTCCCTTGTTTGTGAGTTTAAAAAAATGGGGAAGAGAATTGTGGATTTTTGCAAAATCCTCCAAAACTCTTCCCACCCTTAAAATTAAAGTTCCCCCAATTTGGGGTATTTAAGGGGAGAAATATTAAAAATTACTTATCCAACCTTAGGATTAAAATGTGAAAACTACATAAATATGAATCATTTTTAAATGTGACATTATTAGAAAAGTCTCAAATACCGACAGAATTTATCGATGAAAAATATTTCGTCGAACATTGTGACAAATTTTTTGATGAAAATCACATGACATCGAAAATGGAGACGAAAAATTGGGCAAAATAACTGACATAAATTTTTTTCAGAAATAAATTCATTCAAAATTCTTGATAGAATCTAAATTCCGTTGAATGTTTCAACGGAAATATTTCCTTCAAACTTTTCAAGGAAAAATATTTCAATCAAAAATTTTTGAAAGAAAAAAATTACGTAAAAAAGTTTTCCGGAAAATATTTCTGTCAAATTTTTTTACGGAAAACATTTTCACCAAAATTTTCAACAGAACACATTTTCAATGAAAATTTGTGATAAAAAATATTTTTGTAAATAATTCTGACAGAAAAATTTTTGTGTCAAAATTCTTTATGGAATCTAAATTTCATTAAAATATTTTCCTCAAAATATTTGACATAAAACATATTCGTCGAAATTTTCGACGAAGAATATTTCTGTAAAAAATTTTGACGAAAAAAAAAGTAGTCAAAATTCTTTACAAAATCTAAATTTCGTCTAAAGTTTTCAACAAAAATATTTTCATTATTCATTTTGACGGAAAAAATTTACGTTCAAATTTTCGATGAAACACATTTTCATCGAAATTTTTCAAAAGAAAATATTTCCAGCAAAATTTTCAACAAAAAAAATTTCTATCATAATTTTCAATGAAACAAATTTCTGCCAAAAATTTTCGATGAAAAATATTTCTGTAAGAAAATTTGACAAAAATTTTTTTAAAAAAAGAATTTAACATAAATTCTGTCGGTTAAAATTTCATCGGACAAAATTATTTATTTACTTGAACTGCTTAACTTTTTTGCTAGTTTCACTACAAGAAAAACTGCTTTTACCCATGACATTTTAGCCACGGTCAGTTAATATTCTTTAAAAAGTTATAAAATAATAAATTTTACTATGCAAATTAAAATAGTAACTATCGCCAAAAGCCACACAGCATTGTTTCTCTCACTCGTTCTTCCTTCAAATTCCATTGTTTCTCTCACTCCTTCTTCCTTCAAATTCTCAGTCCAATTTTTTCTTTCTCAAATTCTCAGTCTCGCATTCCGTTCATAATAAACACATGCCATTTTTTATTCAGATTTCTTCATCTTTGTTTTATTCTAATTCATGGTTCGTTCAAGTTTCTTTTGTTAGATTTTGGATCTGTGTTTCATTTGGAAAAATGATGACAGTGTCTCGTTATCTCTCAATCTCCTGCGCTTCTCTCCTTCACCATTTGCAGGTTTTATGCGTAGTTTCCTTCTCAGTCTCTCCATTGTTTCATTTGATTTTATTTTTAAATTTCAGTGTTTGCCTTTGATTTGCCATAATCTTTATCTCTGATTGGATTTCCTTGTTCAGTTTACATGCTGATTTGGATAAGTGCTGAAACTTAGGTCTTTGATTTTCAAACCAAAATCCATGCCTCAATAGAATGTGCATATTACCTGTTTGATAAAAAGCCTAAATAATGAATGACTGAACAGTCCTTAAATTCTCTGCTGCACAAACTTATTTTTGGAGCATTTATTTTCTAGATTTAAGGTAAAAAGGTCTTTTATTTGAATAATGAATTTAATTTTTATTTTATTCTTTTTCAAAGAACTACACTTGTCCTCCTAATTATTTTTTAATAGAAGGGGTATTTCCACTTATTTGTTTTTTGTTTCGTTCCACCTCTCTCAAATGCTTATATTGCAACTTTGATAATGATAGTGAACATTTGTGTGAAATAAAGGAAGTTAAAGCAGTCAGTCTCTCATAACCAAACATCAAAAGAGTGCCTCAAAAAACTAAATCAGGTAATTATAATCTTGAAGATTCTTACATATGATTTATATTTTAATTTGCCTTAAGTTATTCTTAGTTGCACATATTTTTTTGATGCAAGTGCAGATTCTCATTGTTATATTTTAATTTGCATCTCCCTTATCATCGATGGTTCGTATGTTAGTAATAAAATTTATCATACCATTGTTAAGGAAAACACTCCTGCAATGATTCAATTGGACTTGGTCATAAACTCAGTTTTCTGGTTACTTGGACTAGTATCTCATTAGGATTATTATCTCTTCATTAGAAATGTAGGCTATACACAAGGAAGGACCACAAAAAGTTTGATATATGTCTTTTATTTTTTAATTGGAATTAATTGGAATTAGAACATATGGCGAATCATAATAATGGAATTAGAATATACTAAGAACTTAGTATATCATATGCAAACTTAAGAATAAGGGCGGACCTTATATTCTGTACATCTCTAACTATCCTTTACCAAGCTATATCATTTATAAGGTTCTGTCTACTTTATGTAATAATCCAATATAATAATGGTTAGTGCAAGCTCTCATAGTCGACCTGATAATTCAAATTTTACCTACTTCTAACCTTGATATGCATTATCTGTAATTATATATGCATTTTTCGTCAAATAATTGCTAAACTAGCTATATGCATGCTATATATTCTACCTCTAAGGTGGTAATATTTTGTTCCCAGAATCATCCTTTCTATCCTATCCACCTTATTCAAATTGATAATTTCTTTTGGAAATATATATATATATATATATGATATGTAGTCTAGCTGAATAGACCTGTATGTTCAGTTGATTTCTGGATGCAGTGAAGCTGGCCACTTGAGCTTTGTATTCTTTCACTTAATTCTGTTTTACGTGACAAACCTTGATGTGTACTCTGCTGTATCTTTTTCGTATTTTATGCTGGCCTATCTCTTCTTGCATAAGTTCATGGCGTGTGTAACAGCCCGTGTTAACCCGGATTGTTAACATACTATCGTATTAAGCCACGCTTAATTAAAATGCGGAATAACTTTTTCTTTAATTCAATTATGATGTCATTAATCTTAGCCAACTTGATTACTTAATCAATTTCATAAAAATACTGCCCGTATGTAAATTGCAAGACAACTAACTGAAATACCTCATATATAATTATACTGTGAGTATCTAAAGTCACAGGGCTACAACACATAGCCTGGACCAAAATCCTGATACTTTAATACAACTGTAGCTAACAGAAAACATAACAAGTTTATGTGGCATGGACAAACCCCATGCTCACCAAATAAGGCGACAATGCCCATTATCAGTCTCCACATAATAATAGAAAACATAGACAGCAGTCAAATAATCAGCATCCATCATGTCAGCAAAATACAGATAAGTCTAACTCAGCTCTGGCCTCCTGCCACCTGAGCCCTCAACATTACCTGAACCTGAAATAAGCGTCCCCAAACGTGGGGTGAGATCTCTAAACAAGAAATCTCAGTAAGACAAGGGGTCCTCAAGGATCTTCACCCCCAGCTCACTTACACGTGTAATATAAGTTCAAAAACAGTATTTACAATATAAGTTCCAAAACTATGCAATGCAGCAGATAATCATGCCATGTGTGTTTATCAAATCTACTGGCCAGAGAAATGCAGGAATACGTCTAAACCCACATGAGTACAAGGAACACCGCTTGCACCTCACCCACCGTCTCACCATCTTGTATGTACTACATACTCAGGCTTACCGTATAGGTGGACACCACATGCATATCATAAAAGCACATTGCATATAATAGCTCAACAACATTTCCAAAACATCAAAGCATGTAACACAGCATGCATAAACCACATCCCCATGGGACATGGTGGAACCATAAAATGGCTAAACCGAGGACACGAAAACTTACCTTGCAAGCTAGTTATTCAAGCCAAGAGTCCAACCACTCTTGAGTCCAAACACAGCAGTATCACAATCTGATATGGACTAATAGTTTATCATTAATAATGCATCACAAGCATAGAACTTAAAGACTACGCCTTTCCTTTACGTTTTACGTCTTAAGGCTTCCAACAAAGCCATAAGCCCTTAATCATGTGATTCTGACTTGATTTATTTATTACAGAAGTTCAACTTCCTTAATCTAGGGTCCACAAACCCCCAATAGCTTACTGTTCACACAGCACAGCTACTGTTCTGCGAAATCCCAGAATATCCGGATATACAGGGGACATATCCGGATAGGCCATATCCGGATATCACACTGGCCATATCCGGATATATCATATCCGGATACCCAGTTCCCACATCCGAATATAAATATCCGGATACCATATCCGGATATGAATATCCGGATACTGATATCCGGATATCTGCTCGACAAATATCCGGATATCTCACGACAGAATGCAGTTTCTGCATTTCGTGAATATCCAGCCCAAAGATCTCACTTTTAACCGATTATAGGCACTTAAACATGCATTTCTAGGTGTGTTTAACCTACCCCACCCTTAAGTTATTAACTTAGCTCAATACATGCATCAAGGTTCCATTTTTAAGCATTTAAACACAAGTTCAAAGGTTGATGCACTTACCAAAGCTTAAAATAGAGCAACAATAGCTCTTGGAGCTCTCTCAACAGCTCTAAAGTCAGCCACCATACTGTGCACGAAAATGGCACCCCAAGATGGTTCTTTTCTTCACAAAGGTGGCTTCTTGAAGCCTCCAATGGCATGAACAATAGCTCACAACAAGGGAGACAACATCACAGCCCACTAAACACCCCTCAACCAGCACCTCAAGTCAGAAAAGGTTGCACTTCATTCTCACAAGACACACTCTAGTTGTTTAGGAGAAGGAATGGTGAAGAAGGTGATCTCAAGCTTAAGAGAAGATGAAGGAGAAGGCAATGGAACAGTATTCTGCAGCGAAACAACTCCTTTCACGTAGGATTATGGCTGCCTAGGGTTTTGTGCCCTCTTAGTGTTAGTATATATAGGCATTTAAGCCATAACGCGCAGTATTAGCCTTAAAAGCTACGCAAAAGATCTTTATCCCAAACTTTGGAATCTATACCTACACATTTTTCTAAGATTCTTCATATTTTTATTTTATTTTTCGGAGCACCTTTCTGGTACGCGCTTTTCCATAGCCAGTATCGGTTCTGGCATCAGATTACATTATTTTGACTTGAAACTTGTTTTACAAGTCCTACATAATATTCTAGTAATTATCATGCATTCGTTATAATTTTTCGGGATACTTTTTCGGTACGCATTTATACCGGGTAGCAGAACCGGTATCTGCGCTTTTCTTCCGAAAAACGACTTTCAACATTTTTACTCACTCAGTATAATTAATTAAGCCCACTAATAATTATTAAGATCAATTATGAAATTATTTCCTAATTATCATAATTAATTCACTAATTACCTTAATTAACGGTGCGGGTTCTTACAGCATGTTTTACGATTCAGGATATTTGATAATTTAGCTTGAAGAAACAAACTACATGTGTTTTGTTAAACAAAATTATTTTGTGAACAGAGAAATCATACTTGGTCAACCATGTATGTATAAATTTATCTGATCATTTTGATATGTCTTATTTTGCTAGCAACAGGCAAACTCTTTTGTCTAGAAATCAAATATGAAATGTTTACAGAGTGTTTCCTTAATGTTCTCATTGTAAATAATTATTAAGGTTGTCTTCTTTGGTGATAATGTTCCCAAAGACAGTGCTGATATGGCAATGGAAGAATCTAGAAGATGCGATGCTTTTCTTGTACTAGGATCATCTCTGATGACCATGTCTGCTTTTCAACTTGTCAGGTAAATTCAAAATTGTGTGTTTGACGGGGAAGATAAATTAACGGTGTAGAAAGTTTTAGAATATATGCAATGAAATCAGCCTATCAAGTTTTACATGTGGAGGAACAAATCTTTGATGGTATAGATATTCTGAAACATCTTGGATTTGATAATTGAATAACAAAGTAATTCATATGCTTTCAACAATGTAATTGAAGGTAGCTGTGCCTTTTCTGTTATTTAATATGCGAATAAATTAATAAGACGATTTTCTATCAATAAGTTTTCTTTTTGGCTGTTGCTATTGAGAATGAGTTGCTTATCAAATTATCCTGAGAAAAAATTATTAGTGTTTGCAATTAAACTTCAAAACTCTAATTTAGAAAGAAGCTTTTATTCTTGAACTTCAAGCCATGAAATTTTTTCCTTTTCCTTTGTTCCTTTGACTGGCTGCATATCTGATATGATTGAATTTTAAAAATTTACTTTTACAGGGCAGCTCAGGAGGCTGTGCTGCTACTGCAATTGTAAATGTAGGGGTGACACGTGCTGATGATTTTGTGCCTTTGAAAATCAATGCACGATTGGGTGAGGTATGGATCTTGACTTGATCATTAACCGACAACTCTGGATATTGCATGTTTACTACCCCAAATCTTACAAGCATTCCATTGTTGCAGATCCTGCCAAGAGTACTTGACATCGCATCCATAAGCAATGATATAAGTTTATATTCTTTAAAATGATAGATGTTTTACCCTATATATATATATATATATATATATATATATATATATATAAAAGATAAAATTAGAAAGAAGGAAAGCGACAAAAAAAATTAAAAAATTATATCTAGTTAGGGAAGAGAGGATTGTAGCCAGCAACCAAACTAGGGATTCTATAATGAAGATCATATGATAGACATCGATCCTACCTGAAAATAAAAGGCATATATATAGTCACACCATCAAACTTATGTTTCTTTGCAGTTCTGCTCAATTGATTCGCCATATGTTCTAATTTCGATTAATCCACTTTTTGTTTTATATATCTCTTCATTAATATATATGGTTTCTATTTTCCAGAATTTTCTCTGTGTGTATTTATTTTTTAGCTTGTACTGAGCATGTGTTGTTTGTTTGCATGTGAAGTCTTATCAAGCTTATCAATCTATGCGATAAAAATTCTGATTTCTCACTAGTTAACTGCAGGGTGCAGACAGCAGTCACAAGACCACTGACACTTAGTAAAAGCTACCTCTCCACCCAATCCTTGTGGTAATTTATTCCTTACAATAAATCTTATTTACTCAAATACCATTTTTATTGCTTTACTCTTGCCTCGCCCACCAGCACCTTGAGCACCTCAGTATTAATTGCTTCAAATGTAATGTTTATAACAACCTAATCTAAATAAGTTTGTATCAATTGGAAGGCCAGCGTGAAGGAAGCTCGTGCAACTCTTCAAAAGCTCTTATCAGGTACAACCTTACCTCGCTCTATTTAATTTTTCACTTTTTATTTTTTATTTTTTATATCTATAATTTTACAGAGCAAGCATTTTTAAGATATACAAGCAATTAGAATTTTGTGAACTTTCGTATACATTAATATTGTTATATTTATTTTCTATTGCTTACTAATTTATTGTTTGGTGGTTTAATTTTGAATAGGTGGGCCTGAAGGTTTATGCTCCTCCTTTTAACAGAATTAATGCTTTTAAGGTTTGTTCATATTTTATCTAAAAAATTATTGGTAGTAATTTCTTGACATTGAGAAGTTATGTGACATTTTAGCATATCTTATTTAATTTTTTTTTTATATACAGGTATGATTTGGTGGTAAGCCCTCTTAAAAGGATAGGATGCATACAACAACAATTCTTGGAAGACGAATTTAAAAAATGTGTTGTCATGTTTTGTTTAGTTGAACAATGAAGTTAATATTTTGTATAGATGTCTAGTGACAATGACAAACTTATAGTTTTAGCTTTATTTGACAATTATTTCTCTTAAATGATGTAAGTGAAAAACTTGATTAGTTCCTTTTATTGGTAAAGAAAACTCCTTCAACTTATATGAAATGGAAAAAAAAAATATGAGTTTTGAGAAATTGTGTAAAAACCATGATTTACTTATGAATAGAAAAAAAAGTATCGTGTTAAATTGTGTATTCCACTCTATTTATCTCCCTTAATTTGGTTTTTGGTTCTTGTATCAAATGCAATTTTTATTATTTGTTTTTTTATATGATTGGGAAAATTTGTAATATATTTTATTTTTAAAAAAATTTCCTTATAATTAGCCACGGTTTTGTCTGTGGCAAAATAAAAATTTTTATCATTGGGATTCAAATCATTTAGCCACGAATTAAACGTGGCTAATATAGCATAAACCGTGGCTAACTAAATGTTACCACACTCATTCAGACCGTGCTTAAATGCGAAAAATACCGTGGTTAAAATAATGCAACGCCCGTTTTAGCCACGGTTTTTGAAACAGTGGACAACTCATTTACCACGGTTTTTACCATATTTTGCTACGATTTTTGCTGTGGCTAAAGAATAATTTTGTTGTAGTGTTTATTGTTTGAAAGTTTGAGTCAATTGACTAATATAATAAGCATAATAAAAGATAATACTTACTTGTTCTTTAATTGTAGAGTAGTTTGGTTATGAATAACCAATTATTTTTATGGTTTGGTAAATAACCAGTTTATAAAATAAAATGTAGTTTCATATGAAACCGGTTTTTTAAAATAACCGGTTTTTAAGATGTGGAGCGGTTTGGTTATGGATCGATTTGGTTCTTTTGGACATTTTGAACAACCCTAACTAGTATCATCGATTATACATTTTAATTGAGTATCATTGTTGATTACTTTTCCAGAGTAACTTAACACGGTGTGCAACATACCATTATTCATATATATCTTAAAATATTAAATAGTTTGTGATGGTTTAATCCTAACCATACTTTTTTTCTTTCTATATGCTGCTTATATTACTACGTTAAAACAGGTTTTCATTTTTGTTTTCCCTTATTTTAGTTTTCCTCATTTTTTAGTTGTCTCGTACAGCCAAAAAACTAACTCTCCAGTAGAAGAGTTGACTAGTTCAAGTTAATCTTATTAACGTGTCATGCAATTAATTTTAGTCGGTGCTTACTATAAATAAGAATTTTGATCTTACCCTTTAGTACGTGGAAAAACCATAAATAAAGATAGGAGCCAAGACAAAACCCATATAATGTCCCAAACATTATATTTTTGATTTAATTATGGATTAATAATTTTATTATAATACTAACGAATAATTAAAAAGGGAGTATAAAAAATTTTACCTTTGGAGAAAAATGAATTAAAAATAACAGTCAAGGGGTAACAACATAGGTAGGCAAAATTATCCAAAAAATAAAAATAAAAATAGAAACATAACTAGAAAAATATTCTATTCTATTGGGTAAAGTTTGGTAATTAATGGAGGTGACTAGATAGATAAGTTTTTAAACAATTGAATCTCACTTAACCTATGTAAGTGAAAAGTGCCAAAATCCCCTCAAAACTTCTTCTTCTTCTTCTAGCGGACGTCGAACAGAGAGGGAGAGAGTGAGAGACCATTGTTGTGAGCTCTAAACCACAACTCCTCTATTTCTTGCCCAAATATCCTTCCATTCCAAAGTCTAAATCACTTCAAATTTTCCCCTCATCCTTAATACTAGCTTAGCTCTGAGTGGGAACCATTAAGGAATGAGATATTTCTTGATCAGAGGGGCGAAAATTTGGAGATTGTGGAGCTAGAGGTGAAATCTTAATTCCTTGAGCTTGGTGCCTCTTCCTCACACCCTTGGGGTTGTATTTCTAGTAAGAACTCCAACCCTTGTTGTCATTTTGGAAGATATGTACATTAGAGTTTATTTTTTAAGAAAATGCATGAATAGTGGGGTTTTGGTGAGATGTTAGTTGAATATTAAATGCAAGAGTTGAAATGGCATATTGAGTTGTTGGATAAGTATATTATTGCATTAAATGGTGATAAATGGGATTATTTTATTATGGATAGTTAGATAGTGATTTAGATATAGCTTCCTTTGTTAAATATGCTTGAAATTTGTTCCCATAAAAGGAAAAATTATGAAATCGCTATTTAGAACACTTTGATAAATTGGACTCAAAATCAAGTACAGGTGTCTTGTATGTGTAGTATTGGAAATTGAATGTGATAGATTAGTTAGGTACTAATTGTCTTCACATCTGGGAACTAGGCTGTGACCTTGTGAGAGATCGTGGTTGTGACTCTGTGGACACGAGATTTGTTGGAGGACATTGCTTGCTATGTAAGCTTTCGGTCTTAGGGTTAATCCCCTGTTTGTTCCACCAGACTTCGAGGGAGGAGGATACTTTTATATGGTATGTGGATATGACTTGTTATATGTTGCATGTGTATATATGTATGTTTGTGTCCACACAAGATAATGTTTCCTTGTGTAATGCATACTTGTTATATTCTTTGGCCAATAGGATTTATTATTTGCACATTACATTGTCATACATATTCTGATGCATGCATAGATATTTTATGTATTGTGATCAACAAAGCACGGACACGCAAAAGTTTTAGAAATTTGCGTGTCAGACACGTGTCCGACACGGACACGTTCCGACACGCTCGGACACGCGGTCAACATTTGAGGACACGCAGTCAACGCTCGGACACGCTCGGACACGTTTTTCCGACACACAGTCAACTTTTTGGGACACGCGGTCAACGCTCGGACACGTTTTTTTTACTTTTTTTATCTTAATTTTTTTTTATAAACATCTTAATTTTATTTTGCTAACTAAATATAAAAGAAAAAAATTTATAAATTGATTTTTCCTGTTATGAAATTTGACATGAAAAATTAATAAAGTACGAAAAATTATTTATATTTATATTTATGTTATGAAATTTAAATATTTGATTGGTTATATGACTTATTATGGACTCTTATATGTATTAAATATAAATTATATTATATATATTAAAATTTTTATTTAATATCAAAATGTGTCCCAACGTGTCCAAATATGACATTTTTTAGAATTAACGTGTCAGCGTGTCGTGTCCCTTGTCCGTGTCCGTGCATCATAGATTGTGATTATACCGAAAGTGAGCTTAGGGGTGGAGGAGCCCTCCAAGGGTCCCTAATTTACCGAGGTAATTATATTGTCTCATCCCGCGTTATGAGATTACCATTTCAGGTACATGAGCTGATGGTGCTGAGATATCATGTGACAAGAGGCCAAATGAGAGACACTATTTGACATGATTGTCAGGGCCTTGTGGATATTTCGATTTGTACCTGATATATTTTATTTTGAGTTGTGTATGCCATGCATTCTTTTGAGAGCATAGGAAACGTCTATGCCATTGCATATACATATGTATGTTGGTTAGGTTGACATGTATAGGTTTAATTATCATTACTTCTTGATATGTAAACCTATTTACATTCATTTTGGTTATGCCAGTTATATGATGGAAGGGCTTAATTACCTATTTGATATAATAAATTGTTAATCGGGTGATAACTGCATGATGGGAGATAGTTCCAATAGTTCAAGATACAGACGGAATGTCGTACATGATATTTAAAAATGAAAGTCGTTAAGTTTGTAATACATAAGGAAAAATATTATAGATTTATTCAGTTAGCTCCTCATTAATTAAATTGAGCATGTTGCGCTTACTGTCACATGAATGTTACGACTGTAGATGGGGCGTTACAATCCATATCTCCAAAATTCCAAATACTCTTAATTAATTAAGAACCTATAACAGTTCTTTCAAAAAAAAACCTATAACAGAAATTTTCTAACAGCCTTGCATGTAATCATGTCACATTTTATTTTATTTTTTTAGTGGATGGTGATCATGTCACATCTATCATAGTATTGTTATGCCCTGATCAAATGTCTATGGTTGCAAACTTCACGGCTGTGATGGATCAATTCTGCTAGATGATGACACCCCAAACTTCATTGATGAGAAGACAGCACTCCCAAATAATGGTTCAATTAGAGGTTTGGAAGTGGTTGATGAAATTAAAGCAGCGGTTGACAAAGCTTGCAAAACGTTCCAACAAGGACCGAATACATGCTCTGTTTCTCTCTTGATACCTCATTTATGCACAAACTCTGTTTCTCTCTCAGAAACGGACCTCTATTTGAGCTTCAAACCCATTGTTAGGGAACAGGTCTTTCTAGAAGAAAAGCTAGTGCAAAGGCCCAAGCATTTTGATGATTACACATCATGGGCTAGTTTACGCAGAAAGTCCAATTTTCTATTCCTTTATAATTGGTATACAATTTCTAATTTTCATTAATCAGAAACTCGTCTCATTTAAATAGCCAGCGGTATGGAATAGAATAATTATAAATAATTTTAAAATAGAATAAAGTAGACTGAAATAAAATAAAATAAAGTGGTGTGGAATAGTATAAAATACGGCAATATTTTATTTCATTCTATTTAAAATAATTAATATCATTTCATTTTATTTTGTTGTTTTTTATTTTTATTAATTCAAACATAATTAGGCCACGTTTAAAAAATAATAATATGTAAGTTTTGCGTTGAATTGACATTAATGATCTTTTATTGATAAATAGTCTAAAAGTATCACATTAGGGAGCGCTTCTACTGTGGTCCAGGGGCAGGATGGTCCGTTCAAAAAATGGAAAATAAAAGGGGATAGAGGGAAAAATATAAGAAAAGAGAATGGTATAAGAGTAATTTTTTACACCAAAAAAAGAAAAAGTTCTACAAAAAAAAAAACTTTATACTCCTAGAGTATATTAAAAAAGAGGGAGGATATTCTTACTACCAATATTTTCTATTACCAACTCACTACCTATCTAATCATCATTGGATCAAAGAGAGAGAATGTTAAAAAGTTTTTGAAAAAAGAGAAAATATTGATCCAATGGTGATTAGATAAGTAGTGAGTTGATAGTAGAAAATTTTGGTAGTAAAAATATCCCTCCTCATTAAAAAAAGGATTTATCATCTATCATTTAATATGACCACAAAAAATTTCCTACATTCACAACATTTTGTGGGGCCTGCAGTAAAAAAAAATTCTAGCACGCAAAATGAATCTCTATCAAAGAAAGGTTTTATAATTCTCATGTTGAATGGGAATTGAAATCTCATGTTGTAGAGATAAAAAATATATGGGACCCATGTGTAAGAAAAAATTATATGTAGGACCCATGTCAGCACGAAAATCGAAGGGTGTGTAGGAAAAATTGAGAATTATAAAATCCATAAAAGAATCCAATCTATAAGTTTCTGCTAGTGCATACATCACCACCACCATGTCAAACCTCTCGCGGGGACGATTAGAGAGACAATTACACTGAATTGCAGAATATGGTTTACTGCTAGAATCTTTATATCTTCTGTAATTCAACATATATCTCATGCTAAAATTTAAAAATTGTAGTCTATTTCTTGCTCTCTGTCCTTATTCATGCGTAGGGATTGTAATAATATAACTTTTACACCACAAAAGTGGTATGAGAATAACAATAACACTTCTTTTTTGTAGACAAAGATAAATTATGAAGAACTACAAGAGCATTTGACTGACTATCACACCTTATAATTCAGATTCTTAGATCACTATGACTAGACACATACTAAGCAATACCATAATACATGAAATATTGTGACTGCATGAGCTTGTTTTAGCTCATAATTATTTTATTTTCTACATTTTAGTTAACTTTGCTGCAGCTGGTACGAATCTGGCCACTTTTCCCTGTTAAAGGGCTGAGGTTTCCCATTTTTACCATGGCACTAGCAAAGTCAGCAGAGAAAGCTGAAGGGTTGGTGCTGTAGTTTGTAACCTGAGAGTCTGTAGAACCACCACTGAATAGTTGCTGATCAGAATGTAGAAGTCCTTTGTTGTTTACTAGATTCTTGAAATATGCATTGTCAAAGTACACATTGGTGGTGACATCAAGTGGGGAAAGGTTATTGTCACCATCAGTGCTTGGACAGTTTGACTTTACTGATGTTGCAAAATTTGAATCAATGCTTGTTTCATTATAAATCCGGCCTCTGAACAACTGGCATCTGGCTTGCCCTGTTGTATGAGCTCCTATACATACAAATATAATGAAAAAAGAAAAAAAAAAATCATTAGGTAACCTGTGATTATGCTGAGATAAAGGTAATCTATGTAGCACTGATACCGACACGGGACATGTGACACGATACGACATGACACTCCGACACGTTAATTCTAAAAAAATGTTAGATTTCGACACGTTAGGACACATTTTGATATTAAATAATAATTTTAATTTATGTAGTGTATATTATATCTAATATTCAATAATTTTACAAAAAAATGAATCTAAATTTATAATATTCATAAATTTGCAAATAAACATAAGATATCCCAAATATTTATATTAAACTCTCGTAATCCAACGGATCTAATAGTTGGAACTAAAAACTCAATGCAATGCAACCTTTAAACCTTTTTTAATAGTTGGTGTTGGACTGTCCGAGTGTCCGAGAGTGTCAGAAAGTGTCAGACACGACACATCAGGGTTTTTGAAGTGTCGGTGCTTTATAGAAGGTAATTATGAGGGTAACTAGGGAATGAATCCACTCATATTGAACAAGGTCATGTGAAATAATCTCAGTCATCTAGAGACAAATGTATTAAAATATAAGGTAAAAAAATAATAAATATTACTTTGTATATGAATGGTTATGAACCTCTCACGTAACCTCATGTCACACGAGAGAATCCATTCTTATTAATCAAATACCCGTGGAAGTCTTTGTAAATTAGACATGTTTAACGTGGTGGAAAAATATATTAAGATACAAGTTAAGAAAAAAACAGTCATGTGAAATAATCTCAGCCATCTAGAGACAAATGTATTAAAATATAAGGTAAGAAAATAATAAACATTACTTTGTATATGAACGGTTATGAACCTCTCACGTAACCTCATGTCACACGAGAGAATCCATTCTTATTAATCAAATACCCGTGAAAGTCTTTGTAAATCAGACATGTTTAACATGGTGGAAAAATATATTAAGATACAAGTTAAGAAAAAAACAAATGTAGATTTATATCAAAACAAATGTATATTAATCACATGAGAGGATGTATGATAAAAAAAAAAAAAAAAAATGTGCTTTAAATTTACCTGAGAGGGCTACCATTTCTTGGGCATTAAACCCCTTATTTGAAAAAGCAGATATAAGGTCACGAAGATCCATAAGAGGGGATGGGATATCCTTAGTGGCAGCATCTTTACTTGCGGTGGTTGAATCTCTTCTGCCTAGTCCAACAGTCCATGATGGACCACCCAACTGAGATAACGAAAAAGACACAAAAATGGCTGTCAATTAATTAGCTTTGAATTAATTATATCAAAAAATTTCAAGGAATTAATTTTCTGGTCAAAATGTCAATGTATAAGTGCTATACTTCTCAAATCAATCTTAGTAGCTTATAATAAATTAAAGTTGTTTCTATTCAACAGATTACGAAACATTGTTTATAAACACAGTGAAATTTTTAAAAGGGTTTTCATTTCCTCCTTTAACATAACGTAACAAAATTTCCTACACACAACATTTTGTGGGGCCCACACATTTTAAACATAATAAACATAAAACCCTTTTTAAAATTGAAGAACATATAGAAATATAGTTTTTCTTGGTTATTTAACTGTGTTTCTATATGTTCATATTGATTATTGGATTAAACTTACTGTTACAACAGAATCACGGGCAGCAACAGCAAGAATATCTGCACAAGAAACAATTCCAGGACAAGCAGTCTCCAATTGAGTTTTGATGTCATCAATTACATTAAAACCTCTCAGAGAATTCACATTTGCACCAGCTGATTGCTCTCCAGTAAAGCTCGAAGTGTCATTCAATAGAACTGATGCATCACATCCCTACAAGTTTCATCTATAACAATCAATAAAAAGATACAATTTTCTCTATGATACAATTGTAAATTAATTTGTAATGCATAGAATCCCATACTAGCTACATTCTATTCCATGACAAAGTCCAAGATGTGATGAAATATTTCTAGACCATCTAAAGTTGAAGCTGTTTTACTAGTAACTGTTACGAAATTATATTTCCTAATGTGTTTGGAGGCTGTATAAATAATTATATTATGTTGTTTAATATATGTTTTGGGTAAATTAAACTGATCAAATAAAGATGTCTAAATAGATTCCTAAGTAAGTGGGGGACAAATGGATGGATATATTATCAGTGTTGGATCAACTAAGTATAATGGAAGTTTATTGACCCAACAATAAAGAAAAATACTATAAAAGGTTATGGTCCCCAATATGTCAAATAACAACCCTAGTTTCTCTTCCCTATCAAGAGAGAGACAACACACTAAAGAATAAGGGTTAAGGTTATTTGACCGAGAAAGATCGCATACCCCAAAGGTGAAGATTGAAATTATTCCACTGCTATGGAGACAGGTATACCTCCATCTTTCTGTTAGTATTCCTATATGATTTGGTATGACGGATCTTGGTTTGTTGGTGATGGTTATCACCATAAGGTTAAAAGGAATTATTATTCCAACAAGGTATCAGAGCCAGGTTGGGCTCGGGCTAGCTAGGTGTCTGGCTAGGAGATGGGTGGAGTACTTTGGGCCTGGGTACTCGGTTAAGGGAGAGCATACCAATGCTGGGTTTCACACTTGAGGGGAAGATTGTTAGATTATTCAAGTGTGATGAGTCCCACATTGGTTGGTAATGAGCTAAGTGAAGAGTATGTAAGTGGAAGAATCCATAAACCCAATACCTTAAGATTTTGGGTTGAGACGTGGTATTGGATCCCCATAATATGATGGTCTAGCTTAATTAGCCCATTGGTGGTGATCCTTCGCCATGACCTTTGCTTGGACCAGTAACCAACTTGTTGGACACCACATGATTGCATCTAGCTATTTTTCCACTAGTGCTATAACTAAGTTCAATAACTTACAACAACTATACACCAAATAATTTTCTTATTCTTCCACTTAGATAAAACAGCTTGAATTTAAAAGTTGCACTCATATTTATAATGGACCGTGTGCAAGTGAGACTAGACCCTGAAGCATGTTGTGGCAATTCACTATAATGAATATTGTGTGTTCTTCCATTATATAGCCCTCATTTAATTCGTTTCTAATCAACATGGGATTTTATCACACGCCCTCGAATTCCCTACAATTTGTGTTTAATGAAAATATTGTTCCTAATTTGAAACTATTAACTTCACATAGGCACACACACGTAAAAGGAAAAAAGGAACACATGATAAAATAAATTCTAATGAGAGAATACAGAACAGTAATGTTATGTAAATATTTTGTAAGTCGTTGAGATATATAGTCCCACATTGGTTGGATGAACAACTAATGTGGCATTTATAAGGTCTTGGGCACTCCCATCCTTTGAGCTAGTTTTTGGGTGGTGTATCACAAGGTTCTTTACATGATATCAGGGTAGGCTGGGCCTGTTGCATTATCCACTCTTCAAGCCCAATGGGCTCTCATGTGAGGGGGCTGCATTATCCACTTTTCAAGCTCTTTGGGTGGTGTATCCCAAGATTCTTTACATAAGTCATGCATGCATGCTCATGCAAGGTGAGTGGATATGAATCCATGCACTTGTGCATGTGCAACAGAATGAAACAAAAGAAGAAGGAGAGAAAGAAGAAAGAACGTGCATTAACAAAGCAATCATGGAAATGAAGACGAAGCAAGGATGCCCCCATGCGATGCTCTTTGTAAACAGCACTGCTCACTGCAGATTTTATGGTAGAAAGGGCTTTGGGACATGTTGTTCCATAGAAATCTGAAGATAACTGAGCAGAGGTTATGGCAAACAGGGAAAACAAAATAGAGAAGTAAAATCTTTCATAATGTGAGTGGAAAGCCATTGTACAAATTAAACACAATTGAAATCACTAGCAATGAGAAGTAAGTAAGTCTAGTTTGGAAAACACTTGTGATTCTGCAAGTAAACACTGCTCCTCTAGCTTAATTTATAGAGAAGCATGCGCGCTCCATTTTGGACCTTATGTAGCATTTGTCTCTTGTGATGATCAACTTTGGTCAAAAAGCCAGAAAAGAAATTACTACTATACTAATGCATTATTGGGTTTCAACCAAATCCTCTCATCTTATTGATAATTGATAGTGGCTTATTTTGAGTTGTATTAATATTAAAAGGGTTTTATAAGAGTTATGTCGTAGGAAGAGTGATCGTGTTATGTTATAGAGATTCGTTTTGCGTGCCGGAGTATTTTTTTTTTTGCTACAGGCCCCACAAAATGGTGTGTGTGTAGGAAATATTTTGTGGTCATGTTAAATTATAGATGATAAACCCATATTAAAAATAGATTCTTATTGTATCACAAGCACGTGGATCAACTTATACACAAATATTCCAATGGAACAATAGTTTTGAGTTCGGAAATAAAAGCTTTGTTATCTATGTTGAGATATATAGTCTCACATTGGTTGTATGTGCAACTAATGTGGAGTTTATAAGGCCTTAGGCACTCCCACCCTTTGAGCTAGCTTTTGGGGTGGTGTATCCCAAGGTTCTTTACATTGTATCAGAGCCTCGTCGTTCCCCACTTTCTCTTGTGGAATCTCTTAGCACAGGTAGGTTGGGCCTATTGCATTATCCACTCTTCAAGCCCAATGGGCTCTCGTGTGAGGGGCGTGTTGAGATATATAGTCTCACATTAGTTAGATGAACAATTAATCTGTAGTTTATAAGGACTTGTGCACTCTCTAGCTTTTGGGTAGCTTTTGGGATGGTGTATCTCAAGGTTCTTTACAATCTATGTATGACTCGAATGAATTAGTCGATTAATCTTTGAACAAATGAAGAAATAAAAAAAATTGTTGTTCTATTAGTGGATTTAGAAAAGATGCTTGACAAGCATGCATTTTAAATACTTGTAATGAAAAAATATTGGAGTTAATTAAGAGAGACTAAATTGAAAATTGAGAGTTATGTGCATAAATTGTACTCAATGAAAAATTCTAGATGTACTAAGCCCGTAAATATTAGATAATTAAATAAATGTGTGTCACACAAATATTTTATAGTTTAAAGTGATAATATAGTAATTATTAATTAATTTAATGCATCCAATATTATGGATACCAAAATTACACTAGAATCTCTCGTTTTTGCATATGATGAGTGTTGATGTAGAATTCAAACTTGAATAATATCCCGACAAAAAACATGCTTCTTTAACAATTTTGGGTTACCAACAAAGACAAAATCCGACACAGTTGGTAGATAGTTGGGTACTTTAAGCATGTTCTAGTATCCATGATCATGTGATCTCTCTGTCTTGAGGGGATTAGTTCTTGATTTTCGGCTAAGGATACCCTTAGAACAATTTCCAAAAAGAAAAACAATTTTGGGTTGAATCACGATTTTATCCTTGCACCATTAAATTTATTAATAACTTCTTATTCAGGGCTTTCATAACTCAAGTTCGTGAAAATCGGAGGACTCAGGAAAACAAAATTACTATTCTTATTTAATTTCATTTGGTTCAATGCCTTAAGACACTGTTTTGCTCGTAGAACACCAACCTCCAATAACTAATTTTGTCCAGCATGCATGGAAGACGGCCTAATCTTCAACAATGAATAGTAGTCATAAATTCTAGCTACGTGCCAACTTAAATAACACTTATATATAGTATAAGAAAAATTAAATGTTAATACCAAACGAAAATAGTGGTCATAATATATCTAATTACGACTGATGAAGGAATAAATAAATAGAATGGCAATAGTGCTTTCATTTATAAACTATTGCACTTTGGAATGTGAACATGCCATTGAAGGAATCAAAATAGTCAGCAAAATTATTTCCAAAACTTGGCAACCAAGTTCTATGCCAATCTGCCAAACTTCAGAACACTCCAAGTATATGATAATATTAGTAATAATAGAAAAGTAAACGTTATATAAAAAAATTGGTCCAAGAGATTCATATTTAAATCTGGTTCGTGAGATGTCTAAGTTACTATTGCATCACATCATATAGATATTAGGACTTTACTTACGTCACTAGCACTAGCATATTCAACGAGCGTCTCATGCGAGGCCCACCACCATTTATCCTTTGTGATACTCATAATGATAGAGATGGAGTATTGGTTTCTTCTTTCCACTACTCATTTGAATTTGCAAGGTAGCAGTCGAAATGGAAAATAAAAAGCAAGACGACGACAACCTACTTACCCTTGCCCAACACCCCACTAACTCAAGGTTGACATCTCTCTCTTGGCTCTCTCTCTCTCTATCTCTCTCTCTCATGGGCATATTTTTAGTGTCTATTCCTTCACTTAAAAACAAAATAAAATTGGAACTCGGGTGATATTAATCATGCAGGGAAAAACAAATAAATGCAATTAGATGGATACTTTAATAATAATTAATGTTCGAGTTTTTTTAGTATGCAGAGTCCTGAAAAAGATGTCTATAGAATATAGAAGTAGTGAAAATATTTTCCTTTTTCAGAATGTATCTCTGCAAGTATACAGAAGCTTCAAATTGCGAACTTCAAGCTAAAGATTAAATCAAAAGGAAAAAAGAAAAGCAGCTAAAAGAATAATCTATTAATTTCTTCTATGTAATTAAGTTCCCTTGATTACCAAAAAGAAGTTTCCTTGGTTAACATAAAAACATGAGAATTATAAAACAACAAAAATTGTAGAAGTTATGCATACTTATTAAATAAGATATATCATGTATCAAGAAAAAATAAAAATACAATAAGATATATAAAGATGAACGAATGAAAATGACAGCAAATACCATATATTTTTCGTAATTAATTAATTTGAAATGTCTAGAAATACTGAAGGTAAAATATTTTTAATGAGAATTTAATTTTAAAAAAATTAAATGAAAAGAAAATACGATTTTTTGGTAATACAATACCCTATAATGTATCCCATAATTCAGCCTGCTTCATGTGGAATAAAAAATTTTGAATCCTCTTTTAGTCAACATCAACATCAACATCACCTTTATCCCAAATTAATTGGGGTCGGTGGTAGATGAACCCACATGAAAGATATAAAAGTGTAGAAAAAATAAAATAAAAATAAAAATAAATATATATATATATATATATATGTGTGTGTATATATAAATAAATAAAAATGAAAGAGAAAGGGACAAGAAGAAGTGGGGGAAATGAAGGGGAAAATGACTAAAAAGGAACCATCTGGAACATAGGAATAACCACGGGTCTAACCCTCCACCATACTTATAGCTTTTCTTCATTCCGTTCTAAGACACACCGTCCGCCAATCTATATCTCACTCAATTAAATCTTGTTTTACTACCTTCCCCCAAGTAAGTTTCGGCCGACCTCTTCCTCTTTTTTGTGTTGAGCTCTTGGTAACAAACTTCTGTTCTTACAGGAGCATCCAGGGGCCTTCTCATCACGTGCCCAAACCACCTCAATCTATGTTCTCTCATCTTCTCGGCAACCGGTACTACTCCGACTTTTCGTCGAATATCTTCATTTCTTATCTTATCCATCTTTGTGTAACCACACATCCACCTTAACATCCTCATCTCTGCTACTCTCATCTTATGCTCATGTTGCCTATGTGTTGGCCAGCATTCCGCTCCATATAGCATTGCCGGTCTTACTGCCGTTTTATAGAATTTTCCTTTTAACTGAAGGGGGATTTTGCGGTCACACAAAAACCCAGATGCACTGCGCCATTTCATCCACCCTGCTCTGATTCTATGATTTACATCCTCATCAATCTCTCCACCTTTTTGTAAAATGGAGCCCAAGTATTTAAAAGCATCTTTTTTGGGTACCTCTTGACCAATTAAATGCACGGGCTCTTGGTCCCCATCTCGTACCAGAGAAAACTCACACTTTAGATACTCATTCTTGCTTCGACTTAATGTGAATCCTTTGGATTCCAATGTGCTTCTCCACAATTCAAGTTTTCTATTAACACCCTCCTTGCTCTCATCAATAAGCACAATATCGTCTGCAAAAAGCATACACCATGGCACTTCCTCTTGAATATCTTTTGTTAGTTCATCCATAACTAAGGCAAAAAGATAAGGACTTAGAGCCGACCCTTGGTGTACACCCACCGTGATAGGAAAATAACTTGATGTTCCGTTACAAGCTTTTACACATGTAGTAGCCCCATCATACATATCCTGGATTGCCTTTACATACTTTGATGGAACATTTTTCTTCTCCAGAACCCACCATAAAACTTTCCTTGGAACCCTATCGTATGCTTTCTCAAGGTCTATGAACACCATATACAAGTCCTTCTTCTTTTCTCGGTATCTTTCCATAAGTTGTCGCATCAAGAAAATTGCTTCCATGGTACATCTTCCTGGCATAAATCCAAATTGATTTACAGAAACCTTGGTATCTCTCCTCAAGCGATGTTCAATAACCCTCTCCCATAACTTCATAGTATGGCTCATTAGCTTAATGCCTCTATAGTTAGAACAATTCTGTATATCTCCCTTGTTCTTGTAGATAGGCACAATCATACTTTTCCTCCAAGCATCAGGCATCTTATTTGTCTGGAGAATCTTATTAAAAAGACTGGTCAACCATTTTATTGCCACATCCCCTAAGCCTCTCCACACTTCAATAGGGACACCATCAGGCCCCAAGGCTTTATTAGTCTTCATCCTCTTTAAAGCCTCCTTAACTTCATGTGTATTAATTCTGCGTACAAATCTTCTATTCATATCATCATACGCGTCCTCCAAGTCCACTTCGCTTGTAACTCCATCCCCATTAAACAGCTTGTTAAAGTAGTTCAACCATCTTTCATTTACATCTTCATCTCTCATCAGAAGTTTTTGATTTTCATCCTTGATGCATCTAACTTGGGTGAGGTCTTTACTTTTCTTATCCCTTATCTTTGCAAGTTTATAAATACCTCTTTCACCATCCTTGCTCCCAAGATTTTTATACAACTCGTCGAAAACCTTGCCCCCAGCTTCTCTGCTTTCTTTGCATTTTTTCTCGCCAATCTAAACTTTTGCAAGTTCTCTTCACTGGGACTTCTATGCAAAGATCTAAAGCACTCCTTCTTATGTTTAATTGCCTCTTGCACCTCTCCATTCCACCACCATGTTTCCTTTGTATGAAATCCATTTCCTTTACTTTCTCCCAACACCCTCCTTCCCAAATTTTGAATACACTTAGTCATCTCATTCCATATTCCATTTACTTCTCCATCAAACTCCCAAGGTCCATCGTGCAACATTCTTTCATTGAACTCTCTCTTTTTTCCCTCCTTAAGCTTCCACCACCTTATCCTTGGGTTCTGAGCCATTTTCTTCATTGTAAGTACTTTGTTGAACCGAACATCCAAGACTACCAGCTTATGTTGCGTAGCGACACACTCTCCAGGGTAGACCTTACAGTCGACACAGGAAGTTCTATCTTCTCTTCTAGTCAGAAAGAAATCAATCTGACTACGATTTTGGCCGCTATGATAAGTGATTAGGTGTGACTCCCTTTTTTGAAAAAAGGTGTTCACTAACATCAAATCGTAGGCTAGTGCAACATTCAAGATATCTTCTTCAGTCTCGTTTCTCGTCCCATAACCAAAACCTCCATGGATTCTATCAAAACCTCCATTGCTTTTACCAACATGACCATTTAGATCTCCTCCTAAGAAAATCTTCTCCTCTCGAGGTATTCCCCTCAAAACCTCCTCCAAGTCTTCCCAGAATTGGCTTTTGTCAGTTAGTTGCAATCCAACTTGGGGTGCATACACACTGAGGATATTCAGGATTAAATCACCCACAACAAGCTTAACCAGAATAATCATGTCGCCTTTCCTTTTGACGTCCACAACTTTATCTCTGAAACTTTTATCGATCATAATTCCAACACCATTTCGACTCTTGTTAGTACCTGTGTACCATAACTTGAAACCAGTTCCATCCACTTCCTTGGCCTTTTCTCCAGCCCACTTAGTTTCTTGCAAACAAACAATATTCACATTCCTTCTAGCAAAAACATCTGTCAACTCCCTCAGTTTACCCGTTAAGGTTCCTATGTTCCAGCTGCCCAATCTCATCCTTAACCCCTGGGTTGTGCTTGCCCGCCACGCTCGTCCATCTGCGTGTTGGGACCCTGGCATATTTCTCACCAAATCCGGGTGAAGACCTGGCGCCTTGTCTTGGGGCAAGGACCCTAGCCCACTTTTCACTGCACCCCGGGCCCGATGCAGCGCCTTGCCTTGTGGCAAGGACCCTAGCCCATTTTTCGCTACACCCGGGGCCCGATGCAACGCGTCGCTATGAAGGGTACGCCCCAACGAAAAATCATATAGGTTCATCACATAAAAATATAGTTGTTTTTTACGGCCGATTCGCAAAACCTGACGCCAACCCTCCTCCTTTATCCTGGCTTGGGACAGACCATGCATGCAAGCACACATGGGCGGAGTTCATCTTAGAGGTGCAACACGAGAACTTCCCAGGAGGTCACCCATCCTAGTACTACTCTCGCCCAAGCACGCTTAACTGCGAAGTTCTGATGGGATCCGGTGCATTAGTGCTGGTATGATCACCCATCCTCTTTTAGTCATGAACAAAAAATTATTGGGTCTTCATTGCGGCCCACGTTCTAGTAGCCTGATACTGTGATACAACACTTATGTTAAACGAGCATCGCGCTAATTTCTTCCCACAGAAATAATCAGCTCATCTATGCATGATATCTTCACAAAGAAAATAAGTTGCATTACGTCATGAAATGTATGTTTATCCTATTAAAAAAATAAACAGGCATCTATATTCACAATGAAAAATTGAACTATGAACAGAATAAAATAACTATCAAATACATATTTTGTTTTTACAAACCGTACAGGCTTATACAGTCGAAAATAGCACCATGACTAGTCATGCATATAAATACCATTCTTAAATTACTATCACCTCTCCTATTTCAAATGTTGTGCTGCTAAGCATTTAATTTTCATGAGATAAATAACCCATTTTCCCCACACACATGCCAATAGTCTTATCTTCAGTGCAGCCTGCCTTCCTATTAAACATATACACTCAATACACAGAACATCAACTGATGAACTTGAACAATCACAATATAATGGCTATCTGAAATTCTAACGTCGACATCTAAATCTGCGGTCATCTCTATTCCAAGAATCTATATCATGATTTTCTTTTCTCTTTCACTTTTAAACAAAAAATAGCAAATAAAAATTGGTGAATTGGCGGGGGGGGGCTCGTTACCTCTCCAATATGCATGTTGCTAACTATTTTGTTACAACACTTAGAATATAAACTCTTCCTCCGAAGTATTATTAAGCAATTCTCCTGTCTCCCGAAGAGCAGCTGCTGTGGAATCATTTATGCCCAACAAATACTGCAAACGAGATAATTTTTCAGGAGTTGCATTACTCTTCATGTATATAGTGTAAAGATCAGCAAGCTCCTCTGGCACTTCCCATGAAAGGGGCTGTGAGGGTACTGCTTTGTCACAAGACAACATATCATTGAGTGAAGAAACCTGCGCAAAAGGAGAGAAACAATCACACTTGACTATCCACAATCAAATCTAGAAATATATTAAGAGTTTTCTGAAAATAAAGCTTCAGAAAATCACTCACCACTCCTTCATGATTTCTCTGTCTTAATAGTGCCACGGCCTGAATAAGTGAATTAGATAACCTAGTTTGTGCAAGCTCACAAACAACACCTCTTGCTTTCCCTTTATTAATGTTGAGATCCGATGGGATTTTTTCAAATACTTCCTCCTCATCCAAATCTCCAGTGCCTGATGAGAAAATATCATCAACAGTTTTTTTGAAGAGTGTCTCTCTCAAGTTCTCAGATACCATGCTGTCTATCTCAACATTGGCTTCCTTAAGCTCTCTTATCTGCTTAATACTCAGCCTCCCTTGAGTTACTGCAGTTTCAAGTGCAGCTGCCATTTTGGTAGTGGTAATACTCTTTATTATTTTGTGAGCATATTCTTGAGGTAAGCCTACTTGCTTCTGCAGACTATTAAGCTGCTCCACCCTGGCCTTTGTCAACTGTCCATCAGCTAAAATGACCTCAGCTTGTTGTCTAAAAGCTTGCTCTGCTAGACTTCTATGTACTTCCACTATTTCTTTACTACTCAAACCTAGAATCCCACCAAGTTGATTTAGAAGAACATATTCTGAATCATCCTTTTTAGTAGTGATCTGGGCACCAAATGGAACCCTTGTCACTTCACCAGTTAGGCAGAAAAGCAAGTATGTCTTATAAAGATCAGTCCTATCTCTTTCAGGAAGGTCATCTTTAAGAGTAATTTCTGTCTGACCAGGGTTCCCCATCTTAGCTACAAGTTCTTTGTTTGGCCTTATTTTCTTAAGTGTCTGAAGAGAATCCCATTCTTCATCTTCAGTTTGTGTGGCATCCTCCTTTACAGACTCTTCACCCAATACATCAGCCGACTCCCCAGCTGATACATCAGTTGACTCCCCTTTAATGTCCTTTACCAACTCAGTCACAACCAATGTGTTGAAAGCTATCATCTTCTTGAGTTCTTTAGCAGACTCTGTACGATTTCCAGCTGCTCGCGCACGTTTTATGTAATTAATAAATATCTTCCTTACCTGTAGTGTGATGAAAATAGCATAAAAAAAGTTAAACATGTTTCAAATCCTCATAAATTACCATCATATTTCCTGACAAATGGTACTCACGGCCTTGCTTGCAATAGACATAGCAGTCTCCCGGGTTAGACGCAAGCCATGTGCTGCTTTTCTTACTGATTTCTTGATATCAGCATCATATCCATCAACCCCTGATGCAATTGCATCATTGACAACCTATTCAAGAAAACACAACTTATTAATTCAAATTCTTCAATATATCAGGCATGAATTGAAATATATATACCCTTACATTACAACACACCAAAATTAAAATACCTTAATTTCTTTGCATATCAACATAATCAACCAACTACAAATTAAGTGTTCCTTTTCAGCTTGGATGTAAGAGAATCAAAACCAACACAGATTTAATAGCAAGTAGATACATGTCTTCAAAGTGAAAACGGGACCTAAATAAACTACAGGAATTTTAGATTAACAGCACTGAATGAAACACATTTCAAGCGAATATTGACAAGCTCTATGAAGAGCAAACACTACGACAATATAAGTATCCTATGTAAGAGATAAAATATAAGCAGACTGTTTCAGGGTCTCCATCTCCATGCTACAGTTAAATGAGTGTATCATCACCACATGAAAATGTGACTTACCACTCTACCAATCCAAATAGAGGGTAGGGGGAAAAAAACTGTCCTCAAAAGAGAAATAAATGGCAGTAAACAACAATTCTGTGAAGAAAACCTCCTCTATGCTCCTGCCTCCTAGAAGCTACAAAGTACAAACCATTTTATTTAATTTCTAGTTAGACATGTCAGCAGCCAGCAACTACCTTGGACAAACCTTAATCTATCAGTCGCAGAGGATGCACAAGATTTGTGACTCAAACAACAAATGAGATGAAGACGCATTATCAGTTTGTCACAAAATGGGTGAATCAAATTTAGTAAATATAACCAATGAACTAGAGAATAAGAAAGAAACATAGTACCTTTTCAAACAAACTGCCACAGATATCTGAGTGAGCTGCTTCAACAGACTGTTGAGGTATACAGAGCATTACACGTAACCTCAACAAAGCAGAAACGTCCTCCTCACTGAGCTCCCCATCAGCCACCAATTGCTGAAGCTTTTGCCGGTAAATTTCTTAATATAAGTAATTACAATTAGATTTTGATAAAATAAGATATCATGCAAAAAGCTAAACATCACAACAACTAAGAAAACAGATACAAAATTGAAATATTACTGTTGCAACCTTAAGTTTAAGAATCACATAAATATAATCTTAGAACGCAAAGTGTTCAAAATTCTGGCATTACTTAGGGTAATATTCCAGCTAACCCAAAACATGGCTAAGATAACATAGAACAAGTTACCTTCATGAATTTCACTGGCCTTTTGTGGATCAAAGTGCAATTTATCACACAACTTTTGAAGGAATGCTGCTTTGCTATCTGCCA
>JAVKPL010011930.1:0-56243 GCA_032173675.1 Gastrolobium villosum | reverse complement strand
GATAATTTCTGTCTCTTTAACTTCACCCTATTAAACATGGTTCCAGTCAGGCTCGTGACGTTAAACAAGCGCTTGCTGGAGGCAACCCAGTGGATAACATCTTTAATAAAAAAAAAAAGTGGTTAAGTCCACGCTGATAGCGTGGTTCCCACGCTAGCAGCGTGGACCATCAGAAAATGACAGTGAGTCCCGCGCTAAGAGCGCGAGATCCGCGCCATCAGCGCGGAAGGTGAAAAAAAGCCAGTAAGAACCGCGCTCACAGCGCGGGAATGGCGCTGTGAGCGCGGGAGTCGCGTCCAGCTTTTTAAAAAAGGGGAAACCCTATTTTCACCCATTTCCCACCTTCACCCCGCGCCGCCACCCCCACTTCTCCTCTCCTCATTTTCTTCTTCTTCTTCCCCTTCCCTCATCATCACCATCTCCCTCTCCATTTTCTTTTCTACTCACACACATACACTTCCCTCATCAACCATTGCCACCACAAATCTACCCCTACCACCATATCTTCTTCTCCCCTCACCATTGAAGGGTTAGATTAGGGTTCTAAAAATGTTGGAGCTTCATCACTACACAGAAAAGGTTGTACATTTCTTTCACTTCTTCAAATGGCAGGAGAAAAGGTAAGTTTTCAACCATTTGTTTTTAAATCCTTGTTCGATGAAATTTTTGAGCTAAATTTTTTTTTTCCAAATGCACATGAACAATGAGATGTTGGATGATGGTTGAAATATTTTGCCTATACAAAAATAGAAATGCATGCTAGGTATTTGATGATTCAGTTCATAGGAAAATTCAAATTACCTAAAGTATGAATGTGTGGTAAAAATGTACACATGCCACTGTTGAGATTCTATTTTTGTACACAGACCATGTCTTTGCTGTAATCTTGGTGTCAGGAATTTAATTCTGATGTCCCATGCTATTTGGGTATGCCTCATTATTACTGGTATGTAGTATTATTGGGTCAAGTTCCACCCAGTACACAGGCGGGTCCATCTATGCCTCCCACTACTGCTGATGATGATACCCTTGGTGATTTTGAGGCTGATGATTTTATGGATGACATCTGAGTTTACTCTTTCATTGTCATTTACTGCATCTTTTTAATTTCTTGAAACAATTCAGTTTTACATTTTGCAAACATGGTTGAACAAAGTTATTTTTGCTGCAATTTTAATTTGGTTTAAATTTTCATGATTATTCTGCTTTGGATATTAACAAGTATGTGTGTACTCCATCTGGCAGACTAAGCTAAAATCTAGATTAGTTTGTTGCTGAGGACAACAACATTCTAAATCTAGGAATTGTCGCATAGATGCTGAATGCAAGATTGCGAGGTTGATGAATATTGTGGAACTACACCATACACCATGAAAAAGACGTCTTGTATTGAAAAAAAAGAAAGAAAGAAAAAAATTCTCAGGTTCAGATATGCTTGATTAAATTTTGGATGCATAAACTGCTAGCATGATATTGTATAGGCAATTTCTTTCAACTAGTATGTCTGAATTTTTAGGCTTGAATGATTAATAATGCCTAAATGATTATTTTGGAAATCTAGTTTGACATCATAGCTAGTGAGTTTTTGTGTCCAAACACTTATTCTGAGAGACTTCACTTTGATAACATTCTAGAACTTGCTCTGTTTCTCTGAGATGCATGCTATGATTGAAATGATTAAGGCAAATTTTATTCTGTTAGCCATGGCCAAATTACCCACCTATATGAATTTTTCCATTGCTAACCCCTTTGTGCCTGAGCCTTTTTGTTCATAATTCCTGCTGATTGCTTAGCCATATCCCTATTGTCTTACCTTAATTGAGATTGAATCACTGATGTTTTGAAATGGAACAAAGAAATTGAGGTAAGCTCCACAGAGGTCAATGTAAAGAAAGGCGACTGAGTTGTGCCCTTAAAATAAAATGAGAAAAAGGAAAAAGCAAAAGAAAAAGGGTGAATGTAAATAAAATGTGGCTGAAAGGAATTAATTCCCGAAATTCTGTGGGAATATTAGTGGAGCAAAACAAATGAGTTGAAGGTGTAAAAAAATGAAATAATATCAATTTTTCAATCTCATTGTTGCTTGAGCTACTATCCATAAAATCCTACCCTTTAGTCCGGCCAAGTTACAACCTGTGAAGTCCTTTTGATCAATTGTGCATGTGTTAATATTCCTCATCTTTAGGAACTTGAGAATATGAGCAAGCTTATGGTAATGTTGTTGTTGTGATAGATTGAGTGATTGTCATTTCCCCAAACACTTGAGTATTGAGCATTAATTGATTATCTGGGTGAGGGGTGTGCAAACTAGATTCTGATCTTTTCATAAAAGACATTGTTAAAAATTCTTTGCATTGATTCAAGCATGCTTAGTGTGATAATCTATTGGCTGTACAATGTTATGTTGGTTCCTGGATTTAGTCTTGTACATTGCTAGGGACAACAAAGTTCAAATCTGGGAATTATTTGATATGCGATCAGCATATAGGAAATTACAAGACAAAAAGAAGAAGAAAGTGACTCAATCAATGCAAGAAAGGCAGAGAAAAAGATTAAAAACATCCAAAGTCTGAATATCAAGGAAAATGCATAAAAGAAGGCAAAAACATTGAAAAAGAGACCTAGGTTCCCACGCTCACAGCGCAGGAATGGCGCTCTAAGCGTGGGAGGAGGAAATTTGGCAGAAGGTCCCGCGCTGAGAGCGCGAGATCCGCGCCATCAGCGCGGGTGGGCAGAATCTAGCAGAAACTCCCACGCTCTGAGCGCGGGAGTGGCGCTCTGAGCGCGGGAGTGGCGCTCTGAGCGTGGGAGGCGCGAAAATATGAAAATTCAAATGTTGCAAATTAGGTCAAAGTCTCTTATAAAAAGAGACTCAACCTTTGAAGAAAAGAACACCACAAGATACCACAAAACCTAGAAGGAGCAGATCCGGCTGAAGGAAGAGGGCGTTCTTCGCATCGTCATTCCGTTCTTGTAATCTTCTTCTTCTATTTTTATTTTCAGTTCATGTTGAAATCAGATCAGCGATCATGATGTTGATTGGCTAGATCTATTTCTGTAGTCAGGGGCATGATCCCTTTGTGAACAATTGTTACAAGGATTGAATCATTATATGTATTGATTTTAATATATTTCATCTTTTTTTTTTGGTAAGTTATATATATATTTCATCTTTATCTTGCGCGTATTGATATTATTTCTGTTAGATCTGATCAACCTAATAGGGAATGATATTCTGGGGATCAGGGTTCGCAATAGGAATATTGGAATACTGATCCTGAAAGGGGATAAAGATGACTCTCCATGCATGTTCTAGGAATAGACTTGTATGGATTGCAGTCGTGGGACTTTTCTACATAATGCTTATTTTCAGGCGGGATTACTAAGGGATTAGGGTTCCAACTGACGTAAAGGGTTAGATCACCAAGGGATTGGGATCTAACTAATTATTTCTAAAAGATGATAATTTGTCTGAATTGTTAATTTCGATAAGTATTGTGAATCAATCCAAAGTAAAATTGGGAACAATCGGTGAATGTACCCTGGCTACAGTATTCTTCATCACTTCTTCTACAAAAACATTTCTTCATTTATTTTAAGTCTTTTTCAGGAAAACCTAAAAACAAGTCTTTACATTTTAATTAGTTACCATAGTGTGGAAACACAAATCGATTAATCTAACTTAAGAGGACTGGTTATAGTAGTAATTGTTTTCCAATCCCTGTGGAGACGATCTTATTTATCACTTTATTACTTGGAACGATCGGTGCACTTGCCGATTACGCAATAGAAGGGTCCCATAAAATCCATACCCCAAACATCAAAAACCTCCACCTCCAGAATGTTGTTTAAAGGCATTTCATGTCTTCTGGAGATGTTCCCGGTTCTTTGGCAATTGTCGCATGCCTCCACATATTTTCGGGCATCCTTGTACAATGTAGGCCAGTAAAAACCACTCATCACAACCTTGGCTGCTGTCCTTTCCCCTGCAAAGTGACCACCATAAGCTGAACCATGGCAGTGCCATAAAACCCCCTTATGCTCTTCTTCTGGAATACATCTCCTTATGACTCCAACAGAACATCTATAAAAGAGATATGGTTCATCCCAGATGTATCTCTTCACATCTTGCAGAAATTTTTTCCTCTGCTGGTAAGTGAAATCCTTTGGCATGGCTCCAGCAGCTGTATAGTTGGCAAAATCAGCAAACCATGGTGGGGTGTCAACAGACAAAACTTGATCATGCACCAACTGTGCAACAGCACTAATGGCCAGCACTTGTTCATCTGGAAACTCCTCTCTGATCACTACCTATGGACCCTCCTGTAAATCTGTCACTGTGATCCTTGATAAATGATCAGCTACCAAGTTCTCCACTCCTTTCTTGTCCTTAATCTCTACTTCAAATTCCTGCAGAAGTAACATCCACCGGAGCAACCTTGGTTTGGCATCCTGTTTGGCTAACAAGTACTTCAATGCTGCATGGTCAGTATAAACAATAACTTTGGACCCTAGCAGATATGACCGGAATTTATCAAATGCATATACTATAGCCAATAATTCTTTTTCTGTTGTTGCATAATTCTTTTGTGCTTCATTCAGAATTTTACTGGCATAATATATAACATGCAATAATTTATCCTTCCTTTGGCCTAGTACTACTCCCACAGCCAAATCACTGGCATCACACATAAGTTCAAAAGGTAATGAAAAATCAGGTGCCATGATTATGGGTGCAGTAATTAACTTGTCTTTCAACACATTAAATGCATGCAAGCAATCATCAGTAAACAGAAATTCTTGATCTTTTGCTAAAAGCTTGCACAATGGTTTTGCTATCTTGGAAAAATATTTTATGAAATGGCGGTAAAAACCTGCATGTCCTAGAAAACTTCTCACACTTTTCACATTTATGGGAGGGGGTAGTTTTTCAATAATAGAGATTTTGGCTTTGTCTACTTCAATGCCTCTGTTGGACACTTTGTGTCCCATAACAATACCCTCTGTCACCATGAAGTGACATTTCTCCCAATTCAGCACAAGATTACAATCTTGGCATCTTTTCAAAACACTATCTAAGTTTTCTAATCAAAAGTAGGACCAAAAACAGAGAAATCATCCATGAAAATCTCAATACATCTTTCTACCATGTCAGAGAATATGGAAAGCATGCACCTTTGAAATGTTGCAGGTGCATTGCATAGACCAAAAGGCATTCTCCGGTATGCAAAGATTCCATAGGGGCAAGTAAATGCAGTCTTCTCCTGATCTTCTGGAGCCACAACTATCTGATTATAACCTGAGTATCCGTCCAGAAAATAGTAGAAAGCATGTCCTACTAATCTCTCCTACATCTGGTCCAAGAATATAATGGAATAGGGAAATGATCCTTCCTTGTTGCTTTGTTGAGTCTCCGGTAGTCAACACACATCCTCCAGCCAGTCACTGTCCTTGTGGGAATCAGTTCATTATTCTCATTCCTAACCACAGTCATCCCTCCTTTCTTGGGCACTATTTGAACTGGACTCACCCAAGCACTGTTTGAAATAGGGTAAATCATCCCAGCATCAAGTAGCTTCACCACTTCTTTCCTCACACCTCTTTCAAAGTGGGATTAAGTCTCCTCTGTGGTTGCCTTACTGGTTTGACTTCTTCCTCCATCAATATCTTGTGAGTGCAGAATGAATGGTTGATGCCCTTAAGATCAGAGAATGACCAGCCCATGGCTGTCTTGTTCTTCTTAAGAACCTCTACCAACTTCATATCCTCCCTCTCAGATAAGGATGCATTAATGATGGCTGGATAGGTTTGATCATCCCCAAGGAACACATATTTCAGATTTGAAGGTAGTTCGTTTAACTCTACCTTAGGTGCCCCCATAGGAATATCATCCACCTTTTGTTCAAGCTCTTCAACTACTGGTTCCTTCTAAAAAATTTCCCCATTGTTCTCTTCTTTACATTGATCTTCCTCCAGTAACAGATTCTCTTCCCCTGTTACTTCATCCACAACCTCCTGCATGATATCAATCCTGAAACAATCCTCAACATCAACAGGATGTTTAATTGCTTCAAACACATCAATGGTTACTGTCTCTTCATTCACCTTTAGCATAAGCTTTCCTTGTTCAACATCAATCAAGGATCTAGCAGTTGCTAAGAATGGCCTCCCTAGAAGTAGAGGGCTTTCTGTATCTTCTGCTTCCATATCTAAAATCACAAAGTCCACTGGCAATATGAACTTATCAACCTTAACCAACACATCTTCTACCACACCTTCTGGTCTCTTGATAGATCTATCTGCAAGGTGTAGAATAAGGTTGGTCTCCTTCAGTGTATTGATTCCCAAGGCTCTACATACAGTCAATGGCATCAGATTTATGCTAGCCCCCAAATCACAAAGTGCTTTCCCTACTTCCACATCTCCAATAGCAATAGGGATGCTGAAACTTCCTGGATCTTTCATTTTTGGTGGAAGTTTCTTCTGGATAAGGGCACTACATTCTTCTGTTAAAGCTACTGTCTCACCATTCTTCAATTTCCTATTCTTTGACAAAATATCTTTCATGAACTTTGCATAGTAAGGCATGTTCTCCAAGGCTTCAGCAAATGGAATGTTAATCTATAACTTCTTAAAAATATCCAGAAATCTTGCATAATGCTGTTTCTGGACTTCTTGCTTCAACCTTTGAGGATAAGGAATCTTGGCATAGGGAGACAAGTTAATGGGCTGATCTTGTTTATCAGCCATTTTCTTCTTCTCCCACTTCATCATCTGTTTGGGTGAAGAATAATTTCCAAATCCATCATAATTTTCATATCCAGTACCCAAAATATCATAATGTTCTTTTTCAACATCTACCAGAGTAAAACCCAAATCCAATCATCATATCAAAATTTTCCAAAGCAAAATTCAAATATTCACATCTAATAAATTTAATAGGAAACATAACTATAGTGCCCTAAGCATCGAGATTACATCAGAAATTCATACAAAGCTAACCCTTGACTCTCTAGGGATTAGGATTACATATAATAAATTCTATATGACTCTAGAGATTAGGATTTCATCATAACAAATTCTATATGACTCTAGAGATTAGGATTAACATAATAAAAGTTTCATACACAACAAATCTACAACCACATAGAAATTAGGATTACCCAATAAAAGTCTCATACACAACAAATCTACAACCACCTAGAAATTAGGATTACCTGTTCTCCTTGGGCTACCTTTTAGAAGAAAAGTGATTGGTGGAAGAAAAATGGTTGGTAACCAAATGAAAATAAAATCTGAAATAAGAAAGAAGAGAGTAGAGGAGAAGAGAAATGGAGAAATGCTGAGAGTTGGAGAGTGGTTTGGTTTGGTTAGGTTGACTCCTATTTATAGCCGAAATTTTAAAACCGATACATTAATAACGGTCATCACATTTATTCCGCTTATAAAAACTGCAGCTAAAATTTTAAATATTATTAATATATTAATAGTTACAAAATTAATAATAATAATTATCGTCATAACCAACCATAACTACTGAGCGTTATAACTACAATCACCACTAATTAAGGTTACACTTTTAAAGCCAAATTATGACACACTATCAGCAATCAATACCTATAATCCCATACATAAGGGTATATACTACTACTATTATTAGTATTATTATTATTATTATAAATTACTATTCATTTTCTGGGATATTACAGTTTCCAATCAATCTAATTGTTTAGTTTCCTTTATTTTTTCCATCTTCAATAAATATAATTTAATGAATATATTTAAATTCCAATTTCAAATTCAAAATTCAAAATTAGAATTTAAATTAATTTTATTTAAATTCAAATTTCAAATTCAAAATTCGAAATTAGAATTCAATATTAATTTTATTAATTTAACATTTAAATTAATTAGGTTACATCAATATTTAATATTCAAATTTAATACTTTATATTTATTTTCATCTTTGTATGGTTATGATTTTCCATATTTAATGCTTTCACTTTAAATATGGGAAATCATGACCATACAAAGATGGAAATAAATATAACCGTTGGATCAACATAATCGATCTAACGGTGAGATTGATTGGTAGTCATTTTGTAGTAACGCAACTTGGTTGTGATAATATCCTTCCCCAAATAATTAAGATAACAAGTAGAGAGATGCACCTTCGTCAATAGGGTTTAACATTGAATAATAATATTGGAGATAGGTTATTACTAAGGAATTTTTTTTTTTTTTTTACAATCTCTTACGATGATATCTTAACATCGTTGATTTTCGCCAATCAACAGTTATGATTTTTGTAAATTAAAATCGTTAATTAATTATTAATTCATAATAAATGATAACCGTTGATTGACGGAAATTAACGGTGTTAACATATAGTTGTAAGAGGTTGTAAATAAAAATGTTCTAAGTATAACCCTCCTCTTAATATTGTATTATGAAACTATAAAACGAAAAATCAAATAAGAGTGAGAGTAATACATGTTTTTTATTTTTATCTTTATATATGGGAAGAGTAATACTAATACATGTTTTTATCACATGTATTTTTATACATTTCAAGAGTTTAAGAATGCATTTTTAATAAAATGTTGACCACTTGTTTTTAATACATTTAAAGAATTTTATCTCTTTTTTCTTTGGAGATACTCCGATCGATTTATTGCTTCTCGATTAGTCCAATTCGAGGCGGGTCCTGTCAATAACGCTTTAAATTCCTTTCAAAGACAATACTATGGAAATTTGAACACATGCTCTCACATTCAGAATTTTATCTCTATAAATATAAATAACTTTAAGAAATAAATTTCAATATAGGTAATTATTTTTCCTTGAAAAAATATTGATGTTAAATAATATTTTATTAATTTTTTTGTCGTAATGACATTTATTATAGTTACTGATATTGTTCATTATCGAGTTTGTTGATTAGAAAATCTTTTAGGAGGCGTTTGGTAGAGGAGAAATTTTTTTAAATTCGGGAAATAATTATTACTGGAATGTAGTGTGAAATATATTTAGTCTGGAATGTTAGTAAAAGATGTTTGGTATGCTAAAATTTTCTCGGGAATTTATGGTTTACTTTATAAGTGTGTGTTTGGTTGGTCGTGAAATATTAATGGAAATGTGAGGTTATTTTACGAAAATAATCCCACTTTAAATGGTACCAATCTGTTTACTGTTTTTATAAAGGTTAATTTTGTCTAAAAACTTTTCCCTCAATTTCTAGTTTCCTGGAAAACAAAACATTCCATCCAATTTATGGAATTTCAATTTTGGATTCTATACAACAAATTTTACTATCCATTATTTTCCCGGAAACCATTGCGGGGCGTTTGGTAGAGGATAAATTTTTTTAAATCCAGGAAATAATTATTATTGGAATGTAGTGTGAAATATATTTAGTCTGGAATTTAGTAAAAGATGTTTGGTAAGCTAAAATTTTCTCGGGAATTTATGGTTTACTTTATAAGTGTGTGTTTGATTGGTTGTGAAATATTAATGGAAATGTGAGGTTATTTTACGAAAATAATCCCACTTTAAATTGTACCAATCTGTTTACTATTTTTATAAAGGTTAATTTTGTCTAAAAACTTTTCCCTCAATTTCTAGTTTCTCGGAAAACAAAACATTCCATCCAATTTATGGAATTTCAATTTTGGATTCTGTACAACAAATTGCACTATCCATGATTTTCCCGGAAACCATTGGTGTCTGGAATTTTTTCCTTTTTGCTTTACCAAACATGGATTTGGTATTTATCTAAGCATGCTTTCCCGGGAACCAATAAAAAAACCCCGTAACAAACGCCCCCTTGGTGTCTGGAATTTTTTCCTTTTTGCTTTACCAAACATGGATTTGGTATTTATCTAAGCATGCTTTCCCGGGAACCAATAAAAACACCCCTTAGCAAACTCCCCCTTAAGAGAAAATATTTATTATTTAAAATAAAATGATTAAGTTTTGGTATATATTTGTTAATATTTTACATTGCTCCCGAGAAAGAGAGTATTACAGATTAGAGAAAATATAAAATCTAATAAATATATATTAAAACATGATTTTTACACTTAAAATTATATAAAATTATGTTAATATTTTTATTTTTTTAACTATATCGATTTTAAAAAATGATTTAGATCTGAAAATAAATTTAAACATCGGTATCAAACTAGTTTGGAAACAAAAGAAATAAAATAACCGAGTATTAATAAGAATATAAGAAGTGAAATAAAATTCCTAAACACTTTTTGAGCTGAAAATGTACTAAATTAGGAGAATATATAGGCGTTTTGTAAACTAACTTGACTTATATATATATATATATATTTAATATATATATATATATATATATATATTTAATACAAATAATACATTACAATAAACGTAGGGTTTATTATTTTTCATATTGTAAAAGATAAACACATCTCCTACACATATAAAAATGTGTGACCCATAATTTTTCTTTATTTTGCATTCTTAAAAATATGGGTTCATTTTTTCTGCAGTGACTGCAGATAAGTTATCTACAGTAAGCCCAATATGATGTCGTTTTGGGCGGAAATCATGGTATTTTTATAATTTAAATTTATTTCAGGATTATAATAGTCTTTATATTTATAATTTTTTAAGATTTCAATACCAAAACGATGTCGTTTTGGAAATAAATGCAGATAACTTATATGCAGTAATATTTTTCCCTAAAAATATACCAAAACGACATATGGGAAATATGTAATCCAATAACTTATATGCAGTAGATTTGTTGTGTATGAGACTTTTATTGGATAATCCTAATTTCTAGGTGGTTGTAGATTTGTTGTGTATGAGACTTTTATTATGTTAATCCTAATCTCTAGAGTCATATATAATTTTTTATGATGCAATCCTAATCTCTAGAGTCATATAGAATTTATTATATGTAATCCTAATCCCTAGAGAGTCAAGGGTTAGCTTTATATGAATTTTTGATGTAATCTCGATGCTTAGGGCACTATAGTTATGTTTCCTATTAAATTTATTAGATGTGAATATTTGAATTTTGCTTTGGAAAATTTTGATATGATGATTGGATTTGGGTTTTACTCTAGTAGATGTTGAAAAAGAACATTATGATATTTTGGGTACTGGATTTGAAAATTATGATGGATTTGGAAATTATGAAAAATACTTGAGAAAACTTACCAATTATAAAGATTGTGACAAGATTGAATTGATTGTGTGTGATTGTAATAAATTATAGTGGAAAGATAGCTTTGGGATGGTACCTCCCAAAGTGATGAACACAACCTTTGGGCTTTATGCTTCCGATATATTTATACGATGTGAACAGAGAATATCCGTTCTTCTCAAAGTGGTATCTGGCAGGGTTTCCCGGGATATTAGTAGCAACTTTGGGAAGAGGTGTCTGGCAGGATATCCGGGACACTAGGAAGATGTGAATTGATTATGGCCAATGTGATTTGTTTGTGACTGGCAGGGTTTCCCGGGTCATAGGGTAGACTGACAGGGTTTCCCGGGTCTACCATGGTTCTCTTCCCACTACTCCACTAAATAAACTTAATAAAGATTATGAATGATATTTGATTCGATGTGAATAAGACATATTTCCTTTATTTAAACTTTAGTCTTTGGTATTACTTGAATGTAATAAAGAGCCTTGCACTTGTCCCTATACAGGTGCGGCGGTGACATTTCCCCAAATTTGATTAATTTGAACTTCCCCTGTTATTTATAAAATTATTGAATTTATTTATGCTATTATAAATTGTTATAAACTTGGGGGTGTTACAGAAACAAATCAATTAGATTGATTGAACAAAATTAAGGAAACCAATAAATTAAATTAATTGGCCGAAATTGGGGAAACCAATCAATTGGATTGATTGGATAAAATTAAGGAAATTACCCAATAAGATTGAGATTTGATGAGAGCACTAATTTGACCTAGTCTTAGGTTAATGAGTCGTCACATCTATAATATTTGATGAAAGGACGTAGCTGTGGGTCGATAGTATTGTGAATCCATCCAGATATCATGGAGTTACACATTCTCCAAGCATGACCTTCATCAGAATTAAAGGAGGAGAGAGAGTGGACAAATAAAATAAAGGTGTGGGTCCCACCTCTTTGTGTGAGTAAAATGATATAAGTTGTGTTATTTAAAAGGACAAACACTTTTTCCTTCTTTTATTTTTAAAAACAAAAAAGATAAAGAAAATATGTTACTAAATGCCAAGCGATTTTTATAATTTTGTTGCATCCCATAATTAATACTGGATTTAGCTGTTTTTTTCTTTCAAAACAGTAGTTATTTTTTTTTTTAAATCAATTGAGAAGAAATTTTGTTATGAAACTTAAAACGAAAATTTGATAAAAAAAATAAAAAATAAAGGAAAACGGAGTTCCCCCTTCTGCCAAAAGAAACCAACCCTTTTGTTCCCGCCATAAAGCCCCCACATGGAAAGCCCGCGACAGATAAACCTTGCCGCCACAATTGGGTGGGCATCAGTAGCAGTAGCCATGTATATGTATATTCCAAGCTCCGGTGAACGGAAACATCCGTCTTCATCCCTGTATGGTGTTCTTACTTGTAGGAGACTGAAGAAACCCTCACCGTTATGGATCTTTCCAAGAAAAGGAAAACACGCGATTATGAGCTATCTCTCCCTGTGGCGAAGCGCCTTCGTTCGATGGTCATGGATGATGATGTGATGGGGGATGCGAGGAGCGAAGCTTCCGATGTGATGGTCATGGATGATGTCATGGATGACGTTGTGATTAAGATCTCTTTATGCAGATGCTCATACCGCATTTCCAAGGGAAGTTGTTCAAAGCCCCAGGTTCAGTCAGTTACAGAAGGTTGTTTTCATATCTAATGGATTTAAACGATAATGGGAACAATATTCTAGCTACAAAAATAATCTGGATGACGCTAAGGCTACTAATCACTGTGGTTGTACCTCAGAGCAGTTTGCTATTTTGAATGCAAAATGTGTACGGACAACCCCTCCTGATGATGAGATGTATGACAACTCAAAGGTGGTGAAGGGTTTTGTCTGAAAGCCGATCAGAAAAAAGATTATGTTCTTAAGAGTAAATCTGTAAGAATCTGTCATGCTTGCAAATCTTGGTTTTCTACCAATTATGGGTTAGACAATTTGTTACTGATATTTATGAAATGATAATTATGTTCCTAATCCAATAATATTGAAACCTTAACCGATGAAAGGTTTTATAGGGAGATGATACGTTGAGGTGTTAAAACTTTTGATGTAGCCGCTAGTGAGAATTTTAGCATCTTCCATGTCTGGTGATATTCAGTATGATATTACATTTAGCGTCAAATTAGATATGACCTGGGATGTCCATGCAGGTGCCAGAACCACATTTGCGAGGGAAACTTTTCAAACCTCCAGGTTCAGTCAGCTATAGAAGGTTGCTTCCATTTATAATGGATCTTACCATAGATGACTCTGGTAACTATTTTGTGTTCTCAACCACTTTCATTATGTCAATCGCATTATATGTTTCGTATAGATCGATAATGAAAAACCTAATTGATTTTATAGGTACATCAAAATGTGGTCATCAGACAAATCATCAAAGAGATGAGGCGGATATGTATACAAAGAGATTCCAACTTTCTTTGTCATCTCAAAGTCAAGAAGCTTCTTTTGATGAACATAAGATAGACAGTGCCCCCCTGCATGGCACAGTTGAATCTAATGCTTTGGTAGATAATATATTAGTTAATCCTGTTAATGAGTTATCTCATTGTGATCAGCCAAAATCGACATCTTCCCAAGACTTGCCTGAATTACCAATGCGGTTAGAAGCAGAAAAAGTGGTTCATGAGTGTTCATCTGCACCCTCTGTCAATGAACATATTGAAAAAGTTGTAATTGGTTCTAAAGATGAATGCTTGAGTGAATCAAAGTCTAATCTGTTTCCAGTAACAGAATTTTCACTGTGCCAAAAATGCTGCAAATGTTGCACGCAATGATGGCTTTAAGCAGAATGAAACAAGCAGTCGTGCAATCAGCATAAATGATGAAGTTGTGGTTTTAAATCATGTCAGTGTTTCAAATGAAGAACCTAGACCACCCCCAGAGAGGATTATCTTGGAAAAATCAGACATGGCAGGACACAGTGATGACAAAGCAGTAAGTGTTCTTAAAGGTAAAGTTCACAGTTCAAGGATGGCATCAAAAGGAAGCAATAATTGAAATGCTAGTTGTGCTAGTAAAGTCAAAAATGGTTCTGAACGAAGACCAAATTGGTGAGGACCAAGAAATTTCTGACTGCTTAAATTTATTTCCTTAAGACTTTGTGAATTTATATTTTTGAAGTATTTTGATTATGTCATTTTAATACAGGTTCTAAATCATTGTCCACGGATTAAATTGTTGAAACATGCTGGGTCTTTCAACTACAAAAGATTGCTTTCGTTTCTCTTGAATACTAGGAAAGATAATTCTTGTAAGTATTGGTTCATATTCTTTTGGAGGATACCCACTTAGCTTTATAATATTTTACTTCCAAATTTTTTTCTTGGCCACGGCATAAGCAGTTTAGAGCTAATCTTTTCATGCTTTTAGGTGCTTTAGTAAATGATTGTTCCCCAAAACTTCAGAAGTGTTCGAATCAAACACGTCTTCCAATTTCAGCTTCAAACGAGCAAGTAACTCCCGTAAACGTTTTAAATGGCTGTGTTCCTGTGGGACATTGTACTGGCTATTCTGATACTCAGCAACCTATAGTGTTGGCTTACGATTCAAATAATGATAGTTCAAGCCCAAGATCTCGAATTCCTGAGTTTCAGTCATCACTTGATTCATGCAAAGTGATTCGGCTGCAAGATGAATAGGTTGTATTAAATGGACTTCGGAGAGCTCTACTAGTCTGCCAATTTTTGTTCACAGAGCAGATTTACCAATCGCACCCCTAGCTACTATAAGTCCCCTAGTTACTATAAGTAATAAAGTTTTATCCATAATAGAAAAGACTAAATCTGCCTTCTCCGAGTCATCAGTTTTCTCTGAAGTAAAAGGAAATTGTTCTTCCCCTATATCTTCTAATGAGGAAAAGTCACCTGAAACACATGGATTTTGTCAGAGCTTATCTCAACTGAAAGTCTTAGATCATCAACCTAGAGTCCCTGCCGTTAGCTACACCAGCTATGCATGGAAATTTGTTTATAGGAGTGAAACAAATATTAGGGAAGTATTATTGTGCTTTGAGGAATAAGAGAAAAGTGAGAGTGAGAGATGATGAGAAAGAAACCTCATAAATTTAATTTTTGTCTCTTTTTTGTAAATTATTTTTGCTCGCAGTTCTGAATATTTTAATTTAATCTGATGAAGATAATGTCATTTGTTTTTCTTTTACTGATTGGCAAAATTGGCAAAGAGTACTTAAATGGAGGGGGGCATGGCTATTTATACCTATGAAGCAGGGGCAAATTGTTTAGGGGTTTATTTATGTACACATATGAGATTAGTATTTTTCATATTGTAGGAGATAATTTTAATTTCTATACTTAATAAAAGTGTGTGAGGTCTATGTAGGACCATATAAATAATAAAGAGAGAAAAAAAATATAAGCTCCACATATTTTTATGTATATAGAGAATAATTTTTTCTCATACTAATCTCAATATATATAGTATTTTATTTTGACAATGTTTGAATGTATCCATAATTCTGATTCCGCAATCCTTACCTGCTATATTGAATTATTGATCTCAACTTCGGTTTTTGCCGTGGAGTTACAGGTTACATTGTATGTCTATGAAAATTTCAAATAACCTAATTGTATTTTTTTGACTGTAAATTTTAAAATGTTACGTTATCTTGTTCAAAATTACATATTTTCATAAAAAAATTATGTTTTATTTTTCAATCTATATTACTTATTTTTCAGTTCTTAATTATAAAAAAAGTTAATACAATTTTTTTTAGAGAATACAGAAGTGACACTATTGATTGATTTGATTACAGTTTTCTATTAAATTTGAAGTCATGCATGATATGGATTATGGATATAAGTGTTTTCAAACTCAAACCGATGATGGATTCGTTCGGGATATGGGTAAATAGATTATTTGTTTAACCAAATGAATTAAATAATATATATATATATATATAATACAATAAATAAAAAATTTAAAACATTTTAGCTAATAATTAAAATTGAATTAATAGTAAGTGCTATAAGTTATAATCTGCATGATTTATGTTCGAATCTCACTAATGATAATTTTTAAATATTTTATCAAAAATTTCTTAAAATCAATTTTTTAAAAACATCAGTACCAATTTAATATCCCTTGAATTTGGTTTAGGACTAATTTATCCATTTAATAACGGATTAAATGTATAACAGTCCAATATTTAAATCAAACCGGTTTGGGGTCCTTTTACATCGGTTTTTATAACATTGATGGCTATATTATGTTATAAGAAGAGACGGCTCATTCTTCATTCATATGCATTCTTTCTTGTCCGCCGTAAAGTAGAGTGAAAGTCTCACTGCAAAAGTGAGAGCGGCTAGAGTGATTGATTTATGTGCAACGGATTAGACTTGTATGTGTTTGTGTGACATTTGATGGGTTTGTGTGACTTTTGAGGTGACCTATGAAACATCGACACTTCAAAATTCCTGACGTGTCGTGTCGGACACTCACCGACACTCCGACACTTTCCATCTCCGACACCCTAATAGTCGTTGCAAAGACGCAAAAAAGACTCAAATGTTACGTTGCGTTGCATTTTGAGTTTCAACAATTAGATTCGTTAGATTACGATTATATTTTATTGAGTTTAATATAAAAATTTGTGACATCTTTTGTTTCATTACAAAATTGATAGGTATTATAAGTTTAGCTTTATTTTTTTGTTAAATTATTGGATATTAAATATAATGTACACTACATAAATTAAAAAAGTTATATAATATCCAAACGTGTCATAACGTGTCGAAATTTAACATTTTTTAGAATTAACGTATAGGAATATCGTCTCGGTGTCGTATCTCGTGTCCCGTGTCGGTGCAACATAGGAGGTGGCGAACACGTCTCTATTTTCCTTTACGTCTTCTCCTTTTTTATATGATATAGTAAATTACATATCAGATATACATTCCAAAGTTTGTAGTAATTGGCAATGGATCCATATCATATCATTAAAGAAAATAATCTGTGGGAAATCATATTTTTTTATTAATATTAAAAAAATTATTTATTATGAAAAAAATTGAGCGGAAAACATGACTCCATCACTTGTGATCTTTATAAGATATTGCATATCTGCTTCGTTTAAATGGCTTGAATGCTGCGCCACAATACTGTTACTTTGGGCACAAAAGTTAATATGTCTACCACTTCAGAGTAGAAAATACTCGTCAATTGGGAATGGATCCATATCATATCATTAAAAGAAAAAATTGTGGTGAGTCTGGTGATAATATTTTTCACTCTTTATTATTTATCTATTGTTTTAGTAAATTTGTATATTAATAAAAGCTAAAATGTTGTTAAAATAGAAAAATTTATATTTTAAGCATCGTGTGCATAAAAATTAAAAAGTGTAACTTAAAAAAAATGTCAAGATTTTATAAACCAGGAGAAACTAATGAATATGGACATCTATCATGACCAGGAATCCTGGCTACACACAAGGCTTGGTTTGGTACGAGAAAGGTTAAAAAATAATAAACTAGGTATAATTCATTTAGAATATGAGAAAACTTCCTTAGTTACTAGTTTCAACCATGTACAACTAGATTATAAACGGCTTGTTAATAGAGAGAATCTTCGAACTCTAATATATAGCCAACTACTCAATCTCAAATTGAAATTAATTCTCATATGTAATTTGACTTGTTCTTACAACGGCCTAAAAGTCTGTATTTTTTTTTTTTTGATAAAAGAGTTTCTATCTTTCTATATAGTTTGGCAATCACTCTCAAACTTATTAATTGATTTATTTATTTATTTTCCTACAAAGTTTAACATAAAATCTCTACCATTTAAGGCACGGTAACTCCCATCAGTGGCAGACTCAGGAAGTTTCGTATATGTCTGCACATTTAATTGGGGGTTTTCCCCAAAAAAAAATTTATAAAGAAAGTTTAAATCAACCTTTATATACAAGGTTATGAACCCGCTCAGAATCTAGTTGCTTCCATAACAAGCTGCAGACAATAGTCTGACCAATCATTTACCCCTCCCTCCCCCCAAAAAAATCTTACCAAATATGAGAATATACTCCTGTACACAGGGGGGACCTGGGGAGGCTATGGGGGCACTGCCCCCCAATTTAAAGAATTATATATATATATATATATAAAATAAAATTTGAGAAATATTATTAAATTATTTGTTTTAAAAAAAATTAATATAAAATTCCCCTCCATATCACATAACACTCAACTTTTTTTTGTTTCTATTCCTATTCCACTATTGATGTGAAAAAATGGCAAAAAAATTTATATATTGTTTTTTAAATAAAAAATTATGAATTTATGACAGTTTTGGAAATAATTACATATTTATTGCACAATATCATGCCCAATTTGGACGTCACCAATCACGCCAAATTGGGCGTCACTCAAGAGGCAATCACGCCTAATTTAGGCGTCACTTATCAAGTGTTGACACGTGTCACAATTTTTTTTCAAAAAAACAAATTTACAATTTAATCGTAAAATCTCTGAAGGCCATAACTTTAGACTCGGGTATCCAAATCAGATAATTCTTTTTTTGATTTCACATAACTTTTCGAGAACTACGCAATGACATCTAATTTGACATATTTTATTTCTCACAAACACAATTTAAATTTGCTAGAATGGTATTATAAGAGCGGATAAACCGAGAAGCCTCTAAGTTCTAGGTTTGTGATTTAATATAAAAAATGAATAAAGATTTGATTTGTGATTTAAACTCAAAAACTAATTTGAGAAATCAGCATTAATAAAGGAAATAATTAAATAAATATTCTAAATCTCAAAGGAAGAAGGGTTTTATTTTTGAAATTAATGATTAATGCTATAAGCTTCTTGGTTATTATTTGTGGTCTGAAATTCATGATGGCTTATGAATATTTCAAATGTTTTACATCTGGTTTCAACTACAAAAGAGTTACTTCAGAAATTAAGAGAGAAAGGCTGGGAAGCTTTCTTGGTTCATGTTCAAGAATTTTGCATAAAACATGACATTGACATTCCAGATATGAGTGTAAAATATATTGGAAGGAGAGGTCGTGCTCAAAATGAACAAGGTGATTTTTCCACTGAAAAAATTTATAGGGTAAATATCTTTTATGCTACAATTGATTATCAATTGCAAGAATTAAATAGCAGGTTCAATGATAATACTGTAGAATTACTTGCTTTGAGCATGGCTTTAGATCCAAGAAATAGGTACAAATCATTTAACAGTTATGATATTTGCAAACTTGATGATAAATTTTATTCTAGAGATTTCACAGAATAGGAAAAATTGCATTTAAAGATGGAGTTATAACATTTTGAGCTTGACATTCCTAAACATCCATATTTGATTAATTTATCAACTACATCAGAATTATGTCAAGGGCTAGCAGCAGAACTGGAAAGTCCATTATTTACCCTCTTATTAATAGAGTGATTAGACTTGTACTCACTCTTCCAGTTTTTACAACAACTACAGAAAGATCTTTCTCAGCTATGAAGATAATCAAGACTAGGCTTCGAAATAGAATGGAAGACCAATTTTTTAATGATTCCTTGATTACATACATTGCAAAAGAAATTGTTTTAAGTTTTAGCACGGATTCAATTATAGATGAGTTTAACAATATGAAAAAACACGTAGAGTAAGAGTCAACTGAAGTGATCTTGATTTCTGTAATATATTTCTTTCAATTTTTTGCATATTAGGTCTGTATTGTATTTGAAGTACTTTTAATTACGGAGAGGTGTTTTCATTTTTCGCCCCCTCGATAAAATCCCTCGGTCCGCCACTGTGTACCATCACATATCATGGTTCTATTTATAATGGTGAATGAAAAAAGTCAACACTACCTGTATAGAAGGCAAGCAAAATCACAGGGAAGGCCCTCATCTCTAGAGATTAACTCATTTGAGAATGTCAAACCCAGAATCAATCCTCTTTTTTAAGCTATAATAAGGCACAAAAGCTGAAAGCAAACCCCAAAAAACATGGCTGGTTGATGATGCGAGGGGAAGTACGAGAACTGGAGAAGGAATTTTTTTCATCTTTATTTCATCTTTACCTAATGAGTAAAACCCATTTTGGATCCCTAACAAAAAACACGGTCTCCAATTTAGTCGCTAATAAAAAAAATTAGTATCGTGGTCTTCATAAAATTTAAAGTGACCCATTTTAGTCCTTTTGAGGGATTAATGTGGGTCTTTTTGAATTTGTAAGGGATCACAATTTCAACTAAATGGGTCCACTTTGAATTTCTTAAGGACCTCAGGACTATTTTTTTTATGTAAGGGACGAATGTGGAAACCGTATTTTTTATTAACGAACCAAAAAATGCTTTACTCTTACCTAATTATCCCTTTTGTGAAAAAAAGAACTTTTTTCGGTCCTCAGCAAATCTTATGATGCCCGCTTTAGTCCCTAGCAAATAAAAAGGCTATTCGTGGTCCCTAAGAAATTCAAAGTGGATCCATTTTAATCCTTTTGAGGGACTAACGGGGATCTTTTTTTAATTTGTGAGGGACCACGATTTCAACTAAATGGGTCTATTTTGAATTTTTTAGGGACTTTGAATAGCGTTGTTAGGGACTAAAGCGAGCATCATGAGATTTGCTAAAGTCCAAAACAGGTATTTACTCAAAAAAAAATATTTGAAAGTTCATGTCTGCATGGGGCAACAAAGCAAGTCCGCCACTGACTCACATGATCAACAATTACATTTTTTGCATGTAAACACGTGAGAGACAGGTAAATTTCTTATCTGCACATAACCTTGGTCCCAGGGAACTATTTAAACATTGTGACATGAAATCTTTAGCTCTGTCTTTCCCCATTTTGGCCTTCCTTTTTGGGTAAAAGTCATAACCTTCAGTCCTGCCATCTTTTTTTTTTATCGGAATAAACTTTTCTAAAATCCTGTAATATGCATGACTTCTTCAACTGAGTTTATATGTAGCTGCGTTAAAACTTAAAAGCTATGATGAAGTTAGAAGTTTGGAAGAGTTTGTTTGGGTCGGAACGAGAAGAATAAATAATGCTTCAGAGGAGCTAAAATAAAAAAATATATATAATTTTCAAAAATAAATGTTAAGAAAAAAAATTGATTTCTCAAAGCCGAAATTTCTGATATACTATTATCTTACCTACATCTGCCCAATAAAAATACAACACTTGTACTAATATGTTTTATGAAGAGAGAAAAAAAAATTATACTTATATATATTTTGGAATACATAATTTGTAATTTCATTTTGAATAAGAATTATACTTAGTAATACCAATAATGTTCTAAATAAAAACATGCATAGTTAAAAAAAAAAAAAATGCATAGTAAATAGTCTACTCTAGCGGTAGTTGGATTTTGTGCATGTTCAAACTTAAGAATTTCAAGTATCTTATACAGTGAAAGATTGATAGGCTTGAAATTGACAAACTTGTTCAGAAACCACATACAAAATTAATCATGCAAGAAAATAAGGGTAGCAAAATCGGTCGACTCAACATGTTACTCTGTTTAACCAATCTATTTTGGTGGTTTTTTTTTTTTTTAACTTTCAATCGATCAACCTACACAATTTGTCCTTCAATAATTCAGGTTAAGGTGGAATAAACAATGGGTCAATCTGTAAGTTGTTTTTTTTTAAGATAAAGCAAATATGTTTTATTTGTATTGCCAAATTTTGATGATGTCTTAGACTTTTATCTCAATCTTCCTCTACAATTATAAAGGAAGTTATTTATATATTAGACAAAAATAAATGCTTAAAAATGTCAAACTAAGTACTAAAATATATTTTGGTTTGAAATTAGAAAAAATAAAGAATATGAGAAATTGATTAACTAACATTATAAAACTCATAAAATATAATTTAAATTTAAATTTTTATTATTTAAACGAATTGACACATTGTAAAATAAAATAGCAAGTAAAGGTGGACAAACCCATTTGACCATTTTTAAAGGGCTAAAACTTTTCTTATGTTGCATGTAATTTCATATCTTATGTCACTCAAACCTTTTTGTGTGGGTCCCTTTAGTTTAGTTAATAAAAAATAAATAAAAACTTAAAAAAGAAATCTATGTGAGTCAATAGTAGATGAATTCTCCCCGGCAACCGGAGAGAATCATCTCCCTATTTAAAAATATTATATTTAAAAAAGATACATTTTGTTAAAGAAATAAGCCACATGGTCCTCAGCCACTTATCACTCCACATTTACATTTCACAAGCTAAGATATAAAAAGTAAAAACTTTTGAGTAGGTTCATTTTATTTAATTTTAGTTTTTAAGTTATTAATTGAAGAATACATTTTAAGTTTTTTTATAGTGATTAAACATGTTTATAAAAAAAATAATTTGGTACTTTTTAAAACATAAAAATAAAATCTTATGAACTTAACCCAAAAAAAAAAGCTTTTTAATTTTTAACTGAAACAAAGTTTTTATGTTTTATTTAGTTAAAACAAAGCTTTAAGTTTCCTGGTAAACACACTTTGGGGGTAGCGGAGAAACCCTTGCCCTCTCAATCCGCGAAAGGGATTAGTCTCATCCTATGTGGGGTGAGGAAACCCTTGGGTATATCCAAAAAAAAAAAAAAGCTTTAAGTTGAATTTTCTTAAAGTACCTTTCTAATAAAAATTATAGTTTATGAAGAAAATTTAATTTTTAAACCGAAACAAGCATACTCTATAAATCTCCAAAGAAAAATCTTTCACAAATGAGTTGGTGGAATATCTATTTAATGTAGAAATAATAACTCCTTGGGTAAAAGTAAGAAGGAACGAAAACAAGAATTTTTACAAAATACTATTTTTTTTCTTTAATTTTAGGGGAAGGATATTGTGACAACCAAGTTGCGTTACTACCAAGTGACTACCAATCAATCTCAACTGTTGGGAACTCGGTTCCCTCAGATCGGCTCAGGGGCCTTTGTGTGGAAGTCAATCAACAATATCTGGATCTCAGATCTCGGCAGTACCTCGGCCTAAACTTTCACCAGGTCGGGCAGCGCAGCGGAAAAACAAAAACTCAAAGAGGAGAGAGAGAAGAACACAACACAACTAGATTTTAACGTGGGAAAACCTTCTCCAATGAAGAAGTAAAAACCCACGGGACCTAGTCCAGATCAAAAATCCACTATGAAAATAATGGTTACAAAGAATCAAATACAACAATGTGGTGGTTAAGTCAACCTCTCCAACAATGTTGATAATCAAACTACCCTAGAGATGTTTCACTCAAACTCTCTCTAGAGATCTCTCAAATGCAAAGCATAAAGCTTTGCTCAAACAATCAAATAATTTTCTCTCAAATAACTCTCTCTAGATTATGTTGATCCAACGGTTATATTTATTTCCATCTTTGTATGGTCATGATTCTCCATATTTAAAGTGAAAGCATTATGGGAAATCATAACCATACCACACGACAAGGTGGTATTTCCAATTGGATAATTTTATTCATATTTCCATTATGTCATTTTGGTATATTTTTAGGGAAAAATATTACTGCATATAAGTTATCTGCATTTATTTCCAAAACGACGTCGTTTTGGTATTGAAATCTTAAAAAATTATAAATATAAAGACTATTATAATCCTAAAAAAAATTAAAATTATAAAAACACCATGATTTCCACCCAAAACGACGTCATATTGGGCTTACTGCAGATAACTTATCTGCAGTCACTGCAGAAAAAATGAACCCATATTTTTAAGAATGCAAAATAAAGAAAATTATGGGTCACACATTTTTATATGTGTAGGAGATGCGTTTATCTTTTACAATATGAAAAATAATAAACCCTAATTTTATTGTAATGTATTATTTGTATTAAATATATATATAAGTCAAGTTAGTTTACGAAACGCCTATATATTCTCCTAATTTAGTACATTTTCAGATCAAAAAGTGTTTAGGAATTTTGTTTCACTTCTTATATTCTTATTAATACTCGGTTATTTTATTTCTTTTGTTTTCAAACTAGTTTGATACAGATGTTTAAATTTATTTTTAGAGCTAAAACTTTTTTTAAAATTGATATAGTTTAAAAAAAAAATATTAACATAATTTTATATAATTTTAAGTGTAACAATCATGTTTTAATATATATTTATCAGTTTTTATATTTTCTCTAATCTGTAATACTCTCTTCCTCGGGAGCAATGTAAAATATTAACAAATATATACCAAAACTTAATCATTTTATTTTAAATAATAAATATTTTCTCTTAAGGGGGCGTTTGTTACGGGGGTTTTTTATTGGTTCCCGGGAAAGCATGCTTAGATAAATACCAAATCCCTGTTTGGTAAAGCAAAAAGGAAAAAATTCAAGACACCAAGGGGGCGTTTGTTACGGGGTTTTTTTATTGGTTCCCGGGGAAGCATGCTTAGATAAATACCGAATCCATGTTTGGTAAAGCAAAAAGGAAAAAAATTCCAGACACCAATGGTTTCCGGGAAAATCATGGATAGTGCAATTTGTTGTACAGAATCCAAAATTGAAATTCCGTAAATTGGATGGAATGTTTTGTTTTCCGGGAAATTGGAAATTGAGGGAAAAGTTTTTAGACAAAATTAACCTTTATAAAAACAGTAAACAGATTGGTACAATTTAAAGTGGGATTATTTTCGTAAAATAACCTCACATTTCCATTAATATTTCACAACCAACCAAACACACACTTATAAAGTAAACCATAAATTCCCGAGAAAATTTTAGCATACCAAACATCTTTTACTAACATTCCAGACTAAATATATTTCACACTACATTCCAGTAATAATTATTTCCCGGATTTAAAAAAATCTCTCCTCTACCAAACGCTTAGGCCTATTTTAGGTTTATGATTATCTGTATGATGAAAAATGCATGAAATTGAAGTTGGTGATTGAAACTATAAAAGGATTTAAAGTGATCTGTTTATGTTTTATGTATAAACTGGATTGGGTTGTAAGTGCCCCAAGGCGTTGTTGGTCCTTGTGTGTGCCACCCATTGGATTATTGCTGGATTTCAGGTACAATTGTGGTGTTAAACAGCTTATGCAAATTTGGGGATTTTAGGAAATACAAAGGAAACTCTGACGAATTTTCTGTAGAATTGGCAGTTTTTGGGTGAACTTCGGGAGAGAATATCTCTCTCCATAATGGTCCGATTGGGACGTGCCATATTCCATTTTGAAGCTTAAGATGTCCCCTACGTAGTGTCAAAATCTTAGAGTTCTTGGTGTTGTGCGCAGCCTGTGGTGGCCGACTGCACACACTGCCCTGTTCTGGCCTGTACAAGGGGTCAGATCTGGGTCTGTTTTGGGAAATTAATTTCCGCTTCGTTACTTGGTCAAATTAAGCATACGATATATCAAATCGAAGATTGAGGTGTCTAGTTTATGGTGTAAAATTTTGGGAGGCAGTGGACTTGTGGTTAAGTGCAGAATATTTGGTGAGTATTGGAGGTTTTGGGCTGTTTTGGAGTTGGTGGGCAATGTTGCTTGTCCAACCGCAAACGGCGATAACCGGAGCTAACGAGCTCGGCATCGAGTGTGTGATAGCTTGTTAGAAAGGTAATTGAATAAGGAAAAAGAATAACCTGAAGTCTAGGTTTGAATTTTTGTTTTGTGTTCGTACAAAATTAGTTAGTGAATCTTGTTAAGTTGGGTAAAAACGTAAAAGCGAGGAATTGGCTAAGTGGGTTTATGGGAACCCCTTAGTGTCTTATATGTAGTAAAGTAAAGTGTATAAATAGTTTAAGTAAGTCTTCTGCTAGTGTTTCAGTTACGATCACAGCTTTTAATTATTACGTTGTTCTATGTTTTAACTATTCGCGTAATAATCGGAAAAAGTTTATTCGCATTTTTATAAATGAATTGCTAAGATTGTAACTGCGCTTAATATCATAATTAATGTTAACAATACCGGTACGTAACGTGCTGTTATAGGTTTGAGTTTGAAAACACTTATATCCATGATCCATATCATGCATGACTTCAAATTTAATAGAAAACAGTAATCAAATCAATCAATAGTGTCACTTCTGTATTCTCTAAAAAAAATTGTATTAACTTTTTTTATAATTAAGAACTGAAAAATAAGTAATATAGATTGAATAATAAAACATAAATTTTTTATAAAAATATGTAATTTTGAACAAGATAACATAACATTTTAAAATTAACAGTCAAAAAAATACAATTAGATTGTTTGAAATTTTCATGGACATACAATGTAACCTGTAATTCCACGGCAAAAACCGAAGTTGAGATCAATAATTCAATATAGCAGGTAAAGATTGCGGAATCACAATTATGGATACATTCAAACATTGTCAAAATAAAATACTATATAAATATATATATTGAGATTAGTATGAGAAAAAATTATTCTCTATACATAAAAATATGTGGAGCTTATATTTTTTTTTTCTCTCTTTATTATTTATATGGTCCTACATAGTCACACACTTTTATTAAGTATAGAAAAAAAAATTATCTCCTACAATATGAAAAATACTAATCTTATATGTGTACATAAATAAACCCCTAAACAATTTGCCCCTGCTTCATAGGTATAAGTAGCCATGCCCCCCTCCATTTAAGTACTCTTTGCCAATTTTGCCAATCAGTAAAAGAAAAACAAATGACATTATCTTCATCAGATTAAATTAAAATATTCACAACTGCGAACAAAATAATTTACCAAAAAGAGACAAAAATTAAATTTATGAGGTTTCTTACCAAAAAGAGACAAATTAAATTTATGAGGTTTCTTTCTCATTATCTCTCACTCTCACTTTTCTCTTATTCCTCAAAGCACAATAATACTTCCCTATTATTTGTTTCACTCCTATAAACAAATTTCCATGCATAGCTGGTGTAACTAACGGCAGGGACTCTAGGTTGATGATCTAAGACTTTCAGTTGAGACAAGCTCTGAAAAAATCCATGTGTTTCAGGTGACTTTTTGTAAGAACCTGCACCGATAATTAAGGTAATTAATGAATTAATTATGATAATTAGGAAATGATTCCATAATTGACCCTAATAATTATTATGAGGCTTTAATAATTATAATTAGTGGGTAAGAATGCTGAAAGTCGCTTTTCGGAAGAAAAGTGCAGATACCGGTTGTAACGCCCTCCCTTGTATGCATCCAACAGAGTCGTTTGCTAAGCGGAATTAGAGTCGTTACGTCACATAAGCTAACATAGATATGATAAAGACTACAGTCATCCAAGAGTACCAAAACATTAATCATTACAGTCATCCAATTAAACAAACAGCAACAGTGATAATCCACGCATCAGCAATCAACAGCAAAACATCACTCCTTCAAATGCTTTTACGTCCTCCTGCCATTTTGGAAAAATAGCAGCCCCGAAGGGGTGAGAATAATCCCAGTAGTGTGGCAACAAAACCAGTAATATAACAGTATTAACTAGGCACAAAATCATAAACAGTCACTTCAACATATCCTTGTTCCTTTTCCTTTTTCCTTTTCATCATATTCATATATTGCGTATATAACGCCTTTCCTTTGCGCTTTTAGCACCGTCGTGCGCGCACTTCACAGTGGAATCAAATATCCCTTGGCACCTGAGCTCCATGTGGATTCCAACTGTGGGCCTATGCGGACTGATGCCAAGTGTCCCATACCCCGGTACCTTGGGGATGCCTACATGATGCTTGCTCAAACACATGGTCCTGTACATAACTATTCTAAAACAAGGCCTATATGATTTTGATACATGCATGTCATGCTATGCTTTCACACACACAAAGCGTAAAAATGCGGTATGATGTAAGGTGCATGCTTATATACCTTTCATATAGCCATCACGGCACATATACTTTTCATATGCGTTATGCTGCCACATAACGTCTTTACCTCATAATCATATAGCCATCACGGCACATTTTTGGCAGTTTCCTTTCATCATAATGGAACATAATACTTTTACGGAATATGGAGCATCATGTCACAATTTTATACCAGTAGTCAATAGTCACATTAGGTAATATCGCCTGACACTTACCTTGCGTGCCTTAAACAATACCAAACAGCAGCGAAGTATCTCACTTCTTAAGCGCACCTAAGTCAATTACAACCAATCATTTACAGCGGCGATTTACAGCAGAAATAGTGAGCATACAGCAGCATTTTACAGTGGAAAACAGTGAGCATACAGCAGTGTTTTACAGCAGAGAAACAGTGAGCATACAGCAGTGTTTTACAGCAGAGAAACAGTGAGCATGCAGCAGTGTTTTACAGCAGAAAACAGTGACGTTTGTTCTTAAAACAGTGAGCAGAAACAGTGACTTTTTCCTTAAAAACAGTGGACAGAAACAGTGACGTTTTACTTAAAAATAGTGGACAGAAACAGTGACGTTTTATAGCAGAAAAATAGTAGCACCTTACAGCAGAAACAGTGACCATTTTAAAACAGAAACAGTGACATTTTGGACCTCAAAACAGTGGCAGAACAGTGGCATTAGACAGTGGCATTTGAACATCAAAACAGTGGCATAAGGAGTGTTATTTATGCATCAAAACAGTGGCATGAATGGTTGCATTTGAACATGAAACAGTGACATAGGTAGAGGTATTTGCACATCAAAACAGTGGCATAAAGAGGGATTTTTGAACATTAAGACAGTGGCATAAATGGTGATTAAAACAGTGAGCATTTTATGCAGAAACAGTGGCATATAATGGACTAAAACAGTGGCATTTGTGTGCAGAAACAGTGGCATATAATGGACTAAAACAGTGGCATATGTGTGCAGAAACAGTGGCATATAATGGACTAAAACAGTGGCATTTGTGTGCAGAAACAGTGGCATATAATGGTGGTCTTGTGAAAGCGAAACAGTGACATTTCTTAGCCTCAAAACAGTGGCACCTTCATAGGGAAACAGTGGCATATTTCTCTTCAAAACAGTGGCATAATCATACAAAACAGTGGCATATATATTCCTCAAAACAGTGGGCATTAACTTAAGTATGACCATGAGGCTTCCCTTCCATAACTTAAGCATACAAATCATCATGAAATAGCTCCACCATTCTACTTTTACCATGCTCATACTTGAATCCAAAACCACACATAATCAAGGAGACATTCAAGCACACACACATGGTTACACAATAAAAGTGTTCTAAGCTCAAGGCTTACCTCTTGTAGCACACACTTCTTGGTCAAGAATCACACACCACCTTCTAGCTTTACTACACAACAAGTCCCCACTTCCTATGATGATCTATGCGCATACAAGGTGAGGAGGAACAAACTTGGACAGCTTCAAGGTTGAGGACAAGGCTGGACAGTGAGGGAAGGTGAGTTGTCTTAGCAAAGTTTTTCTTTCTCCAAGGTCCCTACACTACACGGTTTAGAGAGTGAGGAGATGAGGGAGGAGAGTTGGCTGAATGTAAGGTGAGGGCAGCCCTTCCTTATGCGCATACTTAAAGGGAAAGTGAGGAGAGGTGGCAATGATTAAGCATCATGAAAATTCTGGTTGCTTGAAGAAGTGGGACTGCACAATAGGTTTGAACAAGCAAGTGTTTGCTTCTTAGTTACTCTATGCACATGCAAGGAGGTGAGGGAGATATGTTCAGATCTGAATGAGTGCTATTAAGTCAGAATTTTTCACACAAATGACCAAACCATGCGCACAAGGTGGAGGGGAGGAGGTGTCATCAAGAGCACATGCTAGGAGGTTTACTAAGTCAACATGCAAGATAACCATGTGGCAGCCAAAAATCTGAATTTAGGCAGTCTATGTGCGCATGGGATGAGAGGTTGCAGCCCCAAAATCCTTCTTTGATTGCATGTGGAAGAAAGGGGCAGATTTGGCTCATGATGGACTGCCAAAAGCATGCAAAAATCTGCATAATTCAGCCTCATGATGGAAGGTGTAAGGTGTTTCTCTTGGTCAACACTCAAGACAGATTTGTGTCATAAAAAATCTGATCCATGACTCCCCCCATGTGCGCCTAAAAGAAGAATAATGCAGCCTAAAATGATGCTAAGGTGCACATGTGTCTTCCATGCAATGAAGTTGAAGTCAAAGGTGCATAAACTAAGTATGAGGTGGCGGTTTAGCAAGGGAAAATTGGTAGATTTCTAAGTCCTAATCACTCTCTTTTGTGCGCATGAAAGGGTGGTAAAAAGGTTGCCATGTGAAGGTTCCTTGGTACACAAGACAATCTTGTTGGACAAGGCTTAGGGGAAGATAAGAATGGTTACAACTTTGGGCTGAATCAAGGTAGGTCCAAAAGCCATCCTTGGGCCATTGGCCACACACACAAAGAACCCAATCACACAAGTCCAAAAGTGACAAGTCCACACACACTAGCCCACTTCCAAAGTCCAATGAACACTAAGGTCCTATAACACACAATCAAATTACTCATATGATAAAATTCACATGTCTACATATGTAACCTCCTATGATTTAATTTAAATACTTACCTTAGTCTTATCCAAGGATAAAGACCAACAATTCGCAAGCCATCACCATAAACCATAAATCCGAAATCTACACATACATCTATAACATATAGTACTTATATATTTTACTAATTGTGCGGGATGTTACACTCTCCCCACCAAATAGGAATTTTGTCCGCAAAATAAACTTACTTAAGAGCTAAACAGTTCTGGATAGCGTTTCTGAATGTCGTCCTCGCGCTCCCAAGTGGTTTCAGCTTCCGATCTGTTGTTCCACAATACTTTCACCAAAGGAATCTCTTTAGAACGGAGTCGCTTGACGGATCTTTCAAGAATTTGGAACGGTTGCACTTGATAAGTCAGATTTTCCTTTAGTTCCACTTCTTCCGGCTGTAATACGTGAGATGGATCAGAGAGATACCTCCGTAGCTGTGACACATGAAATACATTGTGAATTCCTGACAGATTGGGTGGTAAAGCCAACCGGTATGCAGACTCTCCAATCCGGTCCATAATCAGATACGGTCCTAAGTATCGTGGACTTAACTTCTTTACTCTCATTCTCCTTCCGAGTCCCGATGTAGGTGTGATTCTCAAAAATACATGGTCTCCGACTTCGAAAGATAGAGGCTTATGACGCTTGTCGTAATAACTCTTCTGTCTGGCCTGAGCCCTCTGCATATTTTCCCGAATCTTCTTTACCTGTTCGGATGTTTCTTGAATTAGATCAGGTCCTAACATACTTCGCTCACCTACTTCAGTCCAGCATAGAGGGGATCTGCATTTTCTCCCATACAAAGCTTCATACGGTGCCATCTGAATACTGGAATGGTAACTGTTGTTGTAAGCAAACTCAATCAACGAAAGATAACTATCCCAGCTGCCTCCTAACTCCAAAACTCATGCTCGCAACATGTCCTCTAATGCTTGAATGGTGCGTTCCGTTTGTTAGCATACGGGTGTCCTAGAGACAATCTTTTGATTAAATAAAGGACACTAGATGTAGAACTTTATTTGTCGCAAATAAATGTAAGCACTATTTATTCAGTTTCATATTGTGTCTCGATATTACTGTTAATATTATATGAATGAACTGGATAAACCCCTTGGAATAGAACAGGTATCTCTTGAGTATCTGTGATGAGATCACGATCATGAGGATTCAAGGATATTGCATGTCTATTCCTAATTATATGTTCCTAGTCTAGAGACACTGAGTTTGGGGATCAGTGATCTCGAGTAAAGACTAGTACGACTTATCTACTTGTATATGGATACAAGGTAAAGACCTCATGAGCTGCAGATATGGAGATATCTTAGCTAAAGTCGTGGGTGGACCTATAAGAGTATAGCTCGCACTGAACAGACCCAAAAAGAGACTCTATGAGGAAATCTCACAGATAGTGTCATTAGAGTAATCTCTTTATGTTTGGGTGTGTCTTTCCTTAGACCAAAAGTTATTACCTAGACTGTGTTCTTGAAGGCATGTTTTGATTGTATACCTCGTCTGCCTGAAACATGGAGACTCATAGGTATACTGTTGGGCGTGTCCTTAAAGGGCATAGGGCTAGGGTAATAAGCTGAAGGAATTCGTCAAATCTCTGTGAGAGATTAGGTTATCTGTAAACCGGAGAAATCGGGATGACATTTACAGGGACTCGGGAATCTATGCATAGTAAAAGAGATCATGAGATGATCTGCCTTTAGAGTCAGTAAATTGAAGATTCCCTATTTCGAATAAAGCTTACCCAAAACCGCAGGGGTTGATACATTTCCTTACCCTAGGTTAATGGGAAGATAACCGAGACGAAGGGAAATACATACGGTAACCAAATATGTGCAATAGGATGATCAAGTCATTAATCTGACTAGTTCTGGGGCAACAAAGCATTGCTAGTGCTCTGTGTTGTCATTAATTGGGTTGTGGGCTTGTTGGGCCCAAGCCCAGTTATGTCAGTAGCTAAGTTGGACCTAATGGGTCACACACTAACACCTTGTAGTTATGATGGACTAGCTTTAAAGGTATTGGGCCTAATAATGTTATTAGCCCAAGAAGTTGTTTGGAAGCCCACCTAAATGGGTGGGTGGTGCATGGAGTTTAGTAATGGGCTTGGATAGTCCAAGCCATTACTAATTAATTTAATTAGTTAAATTAATAATCAAATATTTGAATTTCGAATTTTGAATTTGAAATTTGAATTTTGAAATTTGAATTTAGAATTTGAATTTCGAAATTCGAATTTTGAATTTGAAATTTGAAATTTGAAATTTGAATTTTAAAATTTGAATTTGAATTTGAATTTTGAAATTCGAATTTTGAATTTGAAATTTGAAATTTTGAATTTTGAATTTTGAATTTGAATGTTTGAACGTTTGAATTCAAGTGTTTGAATTCGAATTTGAATTGGTTTTGAAAAGTTGTTTCATAACAAAAGGATAAGACAGGATCTTATTGGAGCATATTCCTTGGATGAAGAAGCATCTTTGGAGGCTCTCCCTAGGCTGTTTGGTGCATCACTTTTAAGTGATAAGAGTGTTATCTTATCACTTAAAACAAACCTCCATTCAGATTTGGTGGTTGAGGGAATCAGTGGGTAAGTTGATTCAAATTTTGAATGCAACTGCTCAATGTATTTGGACCCTTTATAGGGCTGAATTATGCGCATGAAAACTATATACTATATGATAGTTTATGAATTTAAGTTTAAATTAATTTGAATTTAAATTCATGTGGATAAGATTGGAGGTTGTTGGCAAAGTTTGTTTTGCAACAGCTCCACCTTATCACACTGTTTCATGCATAACTTTCAAAGAAATTTGAAAGTTTGTTTTTCATTTTGAATGAATGAATTCCCTCCTCCTCTCCAAAGGGTGCGCATAAATAGACATGTTCCTCACCTTAGGTTTCATTGGAAAACCAAGCCAACTCTCCTCCTCTATGCACCATTCTGTAGGGTAGCTCAGTACACCTTTCCAAACAGGATACCTAGCCTCCACCCTCACCACTTGTGCGCATAGCAAGCCTCATTGTGGTGTTCATCTGGTGGCTTTCAAGAAAGAGTTCTTGCATCATAGACGAACGGTGGTGTGGATCACCATTAGAGGGTTTGAACCCTTCAAGCCTGACATCTCATCTCCCTGACTGATCAGGCCAAAACAAGGTAACATCATGCTGTCTTAAAGCATGAATCTATGAGTGCATGTATGTTCCGCAGTAAAATTTTTGTTTTACACCTTACATGCATCGGCCTTCAAAGGCCAGTTTACTTTCAAGTGGTATCAGAGCCCGGTTGCTTTACCATCGACGGGTGATGGTACCTTGTTTGTGAAAAGAGTCTTTCACAGTCAAAAATCTTTAAAGGGTTAAAGTTTAAATTCTGCATGTGGATTTTGAATCACAAATCCTTTAAAGTGTTAAAGTTTTTGTTTTTATGAACATAAAAATTTGATTCTGTGTTCATAAAACATTATGCATCATGGTTTAGTTTCTTTTCTTTATGAAAGTTCTAAAAGGAACACCCTTTTTGAAAGGGTAGATTCGGCCAGGGAGGGTACTAAGAGTACCTTGAATGATTTCTTATTTTTCTCCATGAATTGTGTCATGTTTATATGCATGAAATTTTGTGACAAATTTATCATATAGTTACCTATATGATTCGGCCATGTAGGGATATATGGCTACATGCATGGTTTAATTTTGTTTTCTTTGAGAAAGAATTAACAAAATTTGAATTGAAATTGTTTTTAAATTCGGCCAATGAGAAATTTAAGATTATGAATCTTGATGTTATTTTGATGTTTAAATGTTAAATGTCAAAATACATGTGAAAATGTTATGTGATAATATAATGTTTGTGTTTGCAAGTTTTGAACTTTTCAGGTACAAACAGGAAGGGGATGGTCATGGTGCCCGGATTTGAATTTTTTTGAATTTTAAATTTATGTGTAATCGCGCATTTTAATTTACAAGTATATTTGTAATTTAAATTTTGTAATTTTGTTCCTCCAAAGTGTTATGGAGTTTCTTTAATTATTTGTAATTAGAGAAATAGGCTAGTGGCGTATAGACGACAAGCGGCCGTTGCTTAAAGAAGCAAAAAGGACAAAAGCGCGAGCACCATGGCTATCTCAATATAAACTGTTTATATGTATGTGTGATTAGAACGTCTAGTATGCATAAATTGGGCAAATCGCGTTTGTATGGTTATTATGTTTGTCCAATAACGACTAGTGTATACCGATAGATGTTTGACATAGGTAACGACTAGCATGATAACTTACAATATGCGTTTGATGGGACCTAATTAACCCCAATATAAAAGGAACCCTTAAAAGGAATAAATAATTAAGCATATGATTATCTCCCACCACCAATGCTACTCAAAACTCTTCTACGTAGTGGTGCTCCACAACTCAGTTGGGACCCACTATTTCGTTGGGCTAGAGTAGTGTTTGAAGTGTAAGACACTTAGGGTGCTGGTTTAATGCTTAACTAAGACATAAGTTGCAGGCACAGCCGGACTTATGTGCTTAGGGTAATGGTGCTAGGTTGGTTGCATGAGATGCACCACTAAGTGACAAAGAGTTGTCAACCTAAAGTTAAGAGAGGGTATGAGATACTGTTGATAAAGATCAACCCTTTATTTAAATTAATCTTGCGGTCTCAGACGGAGGTTAAAATAAATAATCGCACTCTTAAACCCACTAAGGTAAAATCTAAAGTAGATTAACCCTAAGTCAAAAGGAAGGGTCATTGACTTAGATAAAATAGTGGGAGGGGCAAATTATTTCAAGTCTTTAATAATTTGCTTTTAACTACATAACCGTATATTAACTAAAACTATCTTTACATCCTTTTCAGCTTATAGTATGACTAATCCACTGTCACTGCGTTCAATACTCGATACGAATAAACTGACCGGTTCGAATTTTATGGACTGGTATCGGAACCTAAGAATAGTTCTAAGGGCCGAAAAGATTGCCTACGTTTTAGATGCTGTAATACCCGTAGCTCCACGGGAAGGGGAAGAAGGGTTTGCGGAATTTGATTTCGTAACCCATCAACAGCACTTGGATGACAATGTGATGGCAGTATGCATCATGTTGGCATCCATGTCGCCTGAACTGCAAAAGCAGCATGAGCATATGGATGCTCCCTCTATTATCGTACATCTCAAGGAGTTGTATGATATTAAAGGCAGGCATGAGAGGTATGAGGCCTCAAGAGAACTGTTCTCTTGTAGGATGACTGAGAGCATGTCTGTTGCCAGCCATGTTCTCAAGATGATCGGGCTGATTGAGAAGCTAGGAAACCTAGGCTTCATCATGGATGCCGAGCTAAGTAATGACTTAGTCCTCACCTCACTTCCACCTTCCTTCAGTCAATTCATCATGAATTACAATATGCATGGGATGCAAGTGAGCTTGCCTGAGTTGTTAAGCATGTTAACAACAGCTGAAGTGTCTATCAAGAAGGATAGGACACAGGCTCTTTTGATTGGTGGGCCTAGCAAGGCCAAGGGAAAGGGTAAGGAGCCTGCAAAAGGTGACCCCCTTAAGCCCAAAGGAAAATCCAAGAAGAAGAAGGGCAAGAAGAAGGGTAAGAAGGCACCTAAGGACAAGGGTGATGCTGAGTGCTTCCATTGTGGCAAGAAAGGCCACTGGAAGAGGAATTGTCCAGACTACCTGAACAATGTGAAGGACAAGAAGCATGGTGATGCTTCTGCCTCAGGTATTTTCATGATTGAGATAAATTATTCTTATGCTAATCCATCCTCATGGGTATTAGATACCGGGTGTGGTTCTCATATCTGCAATATGTTGCAGGTACTTAGGAGCCCAAGGAGATTGGATAGAAACGAGGTGGATCTCCGCGTTGGTAATGGAGCAAGAGTTGCTGCTCATTCAGTTGGAGATGCTGACCTTATTTTGCCTACGGGCCTTTTACTGCATTTGAATAATTGTCTTTATGTTCCGCAAATTTCTAGAAACATTATTTCAATTTCTTGTTTAGAACAAGATGGATATACTTTCAGTATTAGGAATGGTACTTTTTCTATCATTTTGAATGATATGGTTTACGGTACTGCTTCTTTAATAAATGGATTGTATGTGTTGGAAATGGGAAATGAAGTGCTCAATATAGATGTGAAACGACCTAGGACGGATAATCAATCTTATCTTTGGCACTGTAGACTAGGGCACATAAATGAAACAAGATTGTCTAGGATGCATAGAGATGGATACCTGGACTCCATGGATTTGGAATCCTATGGACAGTGTGAATCTTGTCTAGCTGGGAAAATGATTCAACAAAAGCCCAAAGGGCTTGAGAGTCATAGGGCTAGTGAGTTATTAGAACTCATTCATACTGATGTATGTGGCCCAATGTCTATTGAGGCTAGAGGTGGATATTCTTATTTCATTACCTTTACAGATGACAAATCAAGATTTGGGTATATATACCTAATGAGATATAAATCTGAAGCTTTTGAAAAGTTCAAAGAGTTTAGGAATGAGGTGGAGAAACAGCGTGGCAAGATGATTAAGACATTACGATCAGATCGTGGTGGTGAATATTTGAGCCACGAGTTTCAGGGTTATCTGAGAGAAAATGGAATTCTCTCACAATTTACCGCTCCTTACACACCACACCAAAACGGTGTCTCCGAAAGGAGAAACAGGACCTTGTTAGACATGGTTAGGTCTATGATGAGTGAGACTCAACTTCCAAAATCGTTTTGGGGATATGCCTTAGACACAGCGGCATACCTTCTAAATAGGGTACCGTCTAAATCTGTTCAGACCACACCATATGAGATATGGAGTGGTAAGAGACCCAACCTGAGTTACCTCAGGGTATGGGGATCGCCAGCTTATGTCAAAGCGTTGACATCAGACAAGCTTAGTGCTAAGAGTACTAAATGTCTATTTGTGGGGTATCCTAAAGGTACTAAGGGATACTACTTCTACTCCATGGAAGAACACAAAGTGTTTGTTTCAAAGAATGCTGAGTTCCTTGAGAAGGATTTGATCTCTCAAGGAGGCAGTGGGAGTAAGATTGATCTTGAAGAAGTGCAAGATCCACAAGAACAGATTGAGGAACCCGAGTCTGCTCCGCAGGCGACGTTCTCCAATGGAGAAGTAAACACACAACTCCGTAGACCTACGAGGGTCATCCATCCACCTGAAAGGTACGGGTTTGTGATTGAGAATCAGCAAACTGTTGAGGATGATGAACCAAGTAACTACGAGGAGGCGGTCAAAGATGTTGACTCCTCAAAATGGCTTGAAGCCATGGAATCTGAAATGGATTCGATGTATCAGAACAAGGTATGGACCTTGGTTCCTAAACCACAAGGAATAGTTCCTATTGGTAATAAATGGGTCTTTAAAAGAAAGACTGATGCAGATGGCAACGTTCAGACCTACAAAGCTAGGTTGGTGGCGAAAGGGTATCGTCAAAGACAAGGAGTTGACTATGATGAAACTTTTTCACCAGTTGCCATGATCAAATCTATTAGGATCATGCTTGCAATAGCAGCATACCACGACTATGAAATTTGGCAAATGGATGTCAAGACCGCCTTCTTGAATGGGTTCTTGAAGGAGGAAGTGTACATGACACAACCTGAAGGCTTTGAAAACAAAGATCAGGTGCATATGGTATGCAAACTACAAAGGTCAATATATGGGCTAAAGCAAGCATCAAGGAGTTGGAATATACGTTTTGATGAAGTCGTTAAGAGTAACGGTTTTATCAAGAACGAGGATGAACCTTGTGTTTACAGAAAGGTAAGTGGGAGTAATGTCGTCTTCCTAGTGCTTTATGTAGATGACATATTGCTAATAGGAAATGACATCCCCACATTAAAAATAACGAAAGAGTGGCTTTCAGAAAACTTTACCATGAAGGATTTGGGAGAGGCAGCCTTTATACTCGGTATAAAGATCTATAGAGATAGATCCAAGAGGCTGCTGGGTTTATCTCAATCCACGTACGTTGACAAGATGCTAAAGAGGTTTAGCATGGAAGGGTCGAAAAGGGGTTTTCTTCCTGTCAGTCATGGGTACACCTATCAAGGGCTATGTGTCCTAAGTCACAGCCTGAGAAGGATCGCATGAGTGGAATTCCATACGCTTCGGCTATTGGATCCATCATGTATGCCATGATATGTACGAGACCAGATGTCTCATATGCTTTAAGCATTACGAGCAGATACCAGTCAGACCCTGGAGAGGGTCACTGGACGGCAGTCAAAACCATCCTTAAATACTTAAGAAGAACTAAGGATGCGTTTCTGGTCTATGGTGGGGTTAATGAGTTAACAGTGAAAGGATTCACTGATGCCAGCTTTCAGAGTGACAAAGATGACTGCAAGTCACAGTCAGGATTCGTATTCACCTTAAATGGTGGGGCAGTGTCTTGGAAAAGTTCCAAGCAGGAGACAACAGCAGACTCAACGACAGAGGCTGAATACATAGCTGCTTCAGAAGCAGCTAAGGAGGCAGTGTGGATCAAGAAGTTCATAAATGAACTAAGGGTGGTTCCAAGCGTGGATGAGCCCATACAGTTGCTTTGCGACAACACTGGAGCCATCGCGCAGTCAAAGGAACCTAGGTCTCATCAAAGATCTAAACACGTGCTCCGCAGATATCATTTGATTAGAGAAATCATTGATAGGAATGATGTAAAAATGGATTATGTTCCCACAGACGATAACCTGGCCGATTCTCTGACAAAGGCTGTTTCTCAGAGAAAACATGATAGTCATTATGAGGCTTTGGGCATACGACTTAGGTCTGATTGGCTCTAGGCCAAGTGGGAGCTTGTTAGCATATGGGTGTCCTAGAGACAATCTTTTGATTAAATAAAGGACACTAGATGTAGAACTTTATTTGTCGCAAATAAATGTAAGCACTATTTATTCAGTTTCATATTGTGTCTCGATATTACTGTTAATATTATATGAATGAACTGGATAAACCCCTTGGAATAGAACAGGTATCTCTTGAGTATCTGTGATGAGATCACGATCATGAGGATTCAAGGATATTGCATGTCTATTCCTAATTATATGTTCCTAGTCTAGAGACACTGAGTTTGGGGATCAGTGATCTCGAGTAAAGACTAGTACGACTTATCTACTTGTATATGGATACAAGGTAAAGACCTCATGAGCTGCAGATATGGAGATATCTTAGCTAAAGTCGTGGGTGGACCTATAAGAGTATAGCTCGCACTGAACAGACCCAAAAAGAGACTCTATGAGGAAATCTCACAGATAGTGTCATTAGAGTAATCTCTTTATGTTTGGGTGTGTCTTTCCTTAGACCAAAAGTTATTACCTAGACTGTGTTCTTGAAGGCATGTTTTGATTGTATACCTCGTCTGCCTGAAACATGGAGACTCATAGGTATACTGTTGGGCGTGTCCTTAAAGGGCACAGGGCTAGGGTAATAAGCTGAAGGAATTCGTCAAATCTCTGTGAGAGATTAGGTTATCTGTAAACCGGAGAAATCGGGATGACATTTACAGGGACTCGGGAATCTATGCATAGTAAAAGAGATCATGAGATGATCTGCCTTTAGAGTCAGTAAATTGAAGATTCCCTATTTCGAATAAAGCTTACCCAAAACCGCAGGGGTTGATACATTTCCTTACCCTAGGTTAATGGGAAGATAACCGAGACGAAGGGAAATACATACGGTAACCAAATATGTGCAATAGGATGATCAAGTCATTAATCTGACTAGTTCTGGGGCAACAAAGCATTGCTAGTGCTCTGTGTTGTCATTAATTGGGTTGTGGGCTTGTTGGGCCCAAGCCCAGTTATGTCAGTAGCTAAGTTGGACCTAATGGGTCACACACTAACACCTTGTAGTTATGATGGACTAGCTTTAAAGGTATTGGGCCTAATAATGTTATTAGCCCAAGAAGTTGTTTGGAAGCCCACCTAAATGGGTGGGTGGTGCATGGAGTTTAGTAATGGGCTTGGATAGTCCAAGCCATTACTAATTAATTTAATTAGTTAAATTAATAATCAAATATTTGAATTTCGAATTTTGAATTTGAAATTTGAATTTTGAAATTTGAATTTAGAATTTGAATTTCGAAATTCGAATTTTGAATTTGAAATTTGAAATTTGAAATTTGAATTTTAAAATTTGAATTTGAATTTGAATTTTGAAATTCGAATTTTGAATTTGAAATTTGAAATTTTGAATTTTGAATTTTGAATTTGAATGTTTGAACGTTTGAATTCAAGTGTTTGAATTCGAATTTGAATTGGTTTTGAAAAGTTGTTTCATAACAAAAGGATAAGACAGGATCTTATTGGAGCATATTCCTTGGATGAAGAAGCATCTTTGGAGGCTCTCCCTAGGCTGTTTGGTGCATCACTTTTAAGTGATAAGAGTGTTATCTTATCACTTAAAACAAACCTCCATTCAGATTTGGTGGTTGAGGGAATCAGTGGGTAAGTTGATTCAAATTTTGAATGCAACTACTCAATGTATTTGGACCCTTTATAGGGCTGAATTATGCGCATGAAAACTATATACTATATGATAGTTTATGAATTTAAGTTTAAATTAATTTGAATTTAAATTCATGTGGATAAGATTGGAGGTTGTTGGCAAAGTTTGTTTTGCAACAGCTCCACCTTATCACACTGTTTCATGCATAACTTTCAAAGAAATTTGAAAGTTTGTTTTTCATTTTGAATGAATGAATTCCCTCCTCCTCTCCAAAGGGTGCGCATAAATAGACATGTTCCTCACCTTAGGTTTCATTGGAAAACCAAGCCAACTCTCCTCCTCTATGCACCATTCTGTAGGGTAGCTCAGTACACCTTTCCAAACAGGATACCTAGCCTCCACCCTCACCACTTGTGCGCATAGCAAGCCTCATTGTGGTGTTCATCTGGTGGCTTTCAAGAAAGAGTTCTTGCATCATAGACGAACGGTGGTGTGGATCACCATTAGAGGGTTTGAACCCTTCAAGCCTGACATCTCATCTCCCTGACTGATCAGGCCAAAACAAGGTAACATCATGCTGTCTTAAAGCATGAATCTATGAGTGCATGTATGTTCCGCAGTAAAATTTTTGTTTTACACCTTACATGCATCGGCCTTCAAAGGCCAGTCTACTTTCACCGTTTGACCATCGGTCTGCGGATGATAAGCAGTACTCAACCTCAATTGGGTCCCTAAAGCTCTTTGAAAGGATTCCCAGAACTTAGATGTAAACTTGGGATCACGATCGCTGACAATACTCGTAAGAACTCCATGCAGCTTCACAATCTCCTGCAGGTAAATTCTAGCAAGCCTCTCTGTATCATGCGTGGTTCTAACACGCAAGAAATGAGCTGACTTCGTTAAACGATCAACAATCACCCAGATAGAATCATATCCTTCTCGCGTCCGAGGAAGTCCAACTACAAAATCCATCGCAATACTGTCCCACTTCCATTCGGGAATCTCCAAAGGTTGAAGAAGTCCAGGGTTTCTGATGTTCGTACTTCACCTTCTGACAAGTTAAGCATCGAGATACATACCCAGCAACATCACGCTTCATACCCGGCCACCAAAACGAGGTCTTCAAATCATGGTACATCTTCGTGGATCCAGGATGAACTGCGTACTTACCCTTGTGAGCCTCCTGTAAAACTTCTTGCTTCAACACTTCATTCGGCACGACCAGCCGTCCTTGAAATCTCCAAACATCATTCTCATCCTTTACAACATCTTGGTTGCCAACCAAATCACGGACTAACTCTTCATCTTTCTGAGCCTCCTTAATTCTACTGATCAATTCATTCTCCACCTGTATATTTCCCAACCTTATGCTATTCCCTCTCTCGTCTACCGATAAGTTCAAGTCTCGAAAGGCCTCAAACAATTTCAGCTCTTCCATCATCAGAGTTGCAGTGTGCAGTGTCTTCCTACTCAGGGCGTCAGCTACCACGTTTGCCTTTCCTGGGTGGTATCTAAGTTCAAAATCATAGTCCTTCAGAAATTCCATCCACCGTCGTTGCCGCATATTCAACTCCTTCTGATCGAACAAGTACTTCAAACTCTTATGATCGCTGAACACGTCAAACTGCGAACCATACAAGTGGTGCCTCCAGATTTTAAGTGCGAACACTATAGCTGCTAACTCCAAATCGTGCGTAGGATAATTTTCTTCGTGAGCCTTAAGTTGTCGAGATGCGTAAGCTACCGCCATACGATCCTGCATCAACACGCATCCAAGTCCTTTCAGCGACGCATCGCAGTATACTTTGAACTTTCGAGTAGGGTCCGGAATCGTGAGTACGGGAGCACTTGTCAATCTGCTCTTTAGTTCCAAGAAACATTCTTCACAAGCTTCAGTCCACTCAAAAGGCTTATCCTTCCGAGTGAGACGCGTAAGAGGTTGCACTATCTGAGAGAAATTCTGGATAAACCTTCGATAATATCCAGCCAGACCTAAGAAACTTCTTACTTCGGTGACAGTCTTGGGTCGTTCCCAATTCATGACAGCTTCAACCTTGCTGGGGTCCACCGCGATACCTTCTGATGAAATGACATGGCCCAGAAACTGGACCTCTTTAAGCCAAAACTCGCACTTCGACCATTTCGCGTATAACTGCTTCTCCTTCAAGATTTGCAAGACAATCCTTAGATGTTCCGCGTGCAGCTCTTCATTAGCTGAGTAAATCAGGATATCGTCGATAAACACAATAACAAACTGATCAAGAAAGGGGCGGAAGATGCGGTTCATGTAGTCCATGAATACCGCTGGAGCATTCGTAAGTCCGAATGGGATCACCTGATATTCGTAGTGCCCATAACGAGTCCTAAAAGCGGTTTTCGGAATATCCTCCGGTTTGACCCGGATCTGATGGTATCCCGATCGTAAATCTATCTTGGAAAAGACTCTGGCTCCTCTCAGCTGGTCCATCAAATCGTCGATCCTCGGTAGCGGATACTTATTCTTCACCGTTACTTTGTTCAGCTGGCGGTAATCTACACACAGACGTAAACTTCCATCCTTCTTCTTAATCAAGATGGCTGGAGCACCCCATGGAGAAGTACTCGGTCTGATAAATTCCTTTGCCAAAAGCTCTTCTATCTGCTTCTTCAACTCGCGAAGTTCCAACGGCGCCATACGATACGGGGCAATGGAGATTGGTCCAACTCCAGGAACAAGTTCGATAGAAAATTCTATTTCCCTATGAGGAGGCAATCGAGGTATTTCATCCGGTAATACCTCCTCGAATTCTCTAACTACCGGTACATTCTGAATTTGATTGTCAACCGAGGTCTCAGCCTCGATCGACAAAAGATACCCTGCTGCTCCCTTGCGGAGCTCTTTTCTAACTTGCAATAACGAAATGAGAGAGAAAGGTTGAAAATTACCATCTTTCGCAGGAACAACGACTTTCCCCGCTCGACAGTCCAATGTTATCCCGTTTTCCGTCAACCAGTCCATACCGATAATCACATCGAAGTTGAATACCGGCAGGACCACCAAGTTAACTGTATACGTGTTCCCTTCATACTGCAAGATAACACCTCTGCAGATCTCTGAGGCTGTGCACGATCCTCCGGTAGGTGTGCTGATGTGTAACTCATAAGGTAACGGGGTTGGGGTGATGCCTATTCTCAAAGCAGTATGCTTTGCCATAAAAGAGCCAGACGCTCCAGAATCAAAGATAACTGAAATAGGGTGACCATTTAAAATGACATTACCTTTGATCAAGTTGGGAAACTTCTGCGCTTCATTCGCATCCAGTGTGAACACCCGTGCTTGCGTAGGCTGTTGATCAGCGTTCTGGGGGCATTTGTAAGCAAAATGTCCTTGCTGGCCACATCTGAAACATGCATTGTTGTTCTTGCGACAGACTCCAAAGTGATTCTTTCCACATGTAGCACAAACAGTCGCGCCCTGTCGTCCAGTCGACGATTGACCCACAGTATAGTTTCTTTTAAAATTTCCAGGCCGCGCCTGCAACTGCGTACCTCTGCCTCGACCCCTACCAGGTGCCGTCCTGAAGAATCTGCCTGCTCGGTTTCCTCCGTGGAATTGTGTTGGTGGCTTGTTCAAGTTCTTGGCCTCATTAATGATTCCTTCTGCCTGACGACTCTGGTTGATGAGTTCTGGAAGTGTACGATTAGCCGTCGTCAAAATGAGTTTACGGATTTCCGGATGTAATCCGCTTTCGAACTTCTCCACCTGCCATTCTTCGTCATAAATGTTCCGGTCAAAGTTGGCGTACTCGATCAGCTGCCCAAATTTTGCAATATACTCATTAACCGTCATGTTATCCTGCCTGAGTGACAGCAGTTCAGTGTGCTTCATTCTTCTCATTGCCATAGGAAAATACTTATCCAAAAATACTTGTCTGAATACGGCCCACGTCAGTTCAAAGTCCTGAGCTCTCAGCAGAGCCCTCGCACCAGTCCACCATGTTAAAGCTTCTCCCATCAGCTGGTACAACGCGTAATCAGTCTTCTGCGCTTCCGGGCATGCCATACGTTCGAAAATATGCTCGATCATCTGCAGCCACTTCGCTGCAGCCTCGGGGTTGTCTTCACCCTCAAAGGTAGGTGGTTGGAAGTTGCGGAAGTCTTTCAACCTCCGACGGGCAATTTCTTCTGCATTTTCATGCAGTGGGGGTTGGTTCTGATTCTGTTGCCTATGGTCACGCCATTCTTGGCTCATATTCTGGATAAACGTTGCCAGTCCCCCAATGGTAGTGATAAGATCCTCTTCCGCATCGCCAGACCTTCCCCGAGTTGAACCGCGACCACCTGCCATGATTCTGCACTCACAATATCAGGAAATGAGTTGATCAGGCTCACCGCAAGTTATTCATGGCAGCAGTCCCAAGTAGGTACTCGGGTTCAATTCGGACAAGTTAACTATGCATCCGTGTCTTATCACAGAACGGTCCTAACAATCTAGCTACACTAGCTAACATATACTTAAACTATAGCACATTTAGACAGTCAATCAGCAGATAAACACAATCAACAATCAATTCAATCAAACACAAGCAAATCCATGGACCAAACTGCTCTGATACCAATTAATGTAACGCCCTCCCTTGTATGCATCCAAGAGAGTCGTTTGCTAAGCGGAATTAGAGTCGTTACGTCACATAAGCTAACATAGATATGATAAAGACTACAGTCATCCAAGAGTACCAAAACATTAATCATTACAGTCATCCAATTAAACAAACAGCAACAGTGATAATCCACGCATCAGCAATCAACAGCAAAACATCACTCCTTCAAATGCTTTTACGTCCTCCTGCCATTTTGGAAAAATAGCAGCCCCGAAGGGGTGAGAATAATCCCAGTAGTGTGGCAACAAAACCAGTAATATAACAGTATTAACTAGGCACAAAATCATAAACAGTCACTTCAACATATCCTTGTTCCTTTTCCTTTTTCCTTTTCATCATATTCATATATTGCGTATATAACGCCTTTCCTTTGCGCTTTTAGCACCGTCGTGCGCGCACTTCACAGTGGAATCAAATATCCCTTGGCACCTGAGCTCCATGTGGATTCCAACTGTGGGCCTATGCGGACTGATGCCAAGTGTCCCATACCCCGGTACCTTGGGGATGCCTACATGATGCTTGCTCAAACACATGGTCCTGTACATAACTATTCTAAAACAAGGCCTATATGATTTTGATACATGCATGTCATCCTATGCTTTCACACACACAAAGCGTAAAAATGCGGTATGATGTAAGGTGCATGCTTATATACCTTTCATATAGCCATCACGGCACATATACTTTTCATATGCGTTATGCTGCCACATAACGTCTTTACCTCATAATCATATCGCCATCACGGCACATTTTTGGCAGTTTCCTTTCATCATAATGGAACATAATACTTTTACGGAATATGGAGCATCATGTCACAATTTTATACCAGTAGTCAATAGTCACATTAGGTAATATCGCCTGACACTTACCTTGCGTGCCTTAAACAATACCAAACAGCAGCGAAATCTCACTTCTTAAGCGCACCTAAGTCAATTACAACCAATCATTTACAACGGCGATTTATAGCAGAAACAGTGAGCATACAGCAACATTTTACAGTGGAAAACAGTGAGCATACAGCAGTGTTTTACAGCAGAGAAATAGTGAGCATACAACAGTGTTTTACAGCAGAGAAATAGTGAGCATGCAGCAGTGTTTTACAGCAAAAAACAGTGACGTTTGTTCTTAAAACAGTGAGCAGAAACAGTGACTTTTTCCTTAAAAACAGTGGACAGAAACAGTGACGTTTTACTTAAAAACAGTGGACAGAAACAGTGATGTTTTACAGCAGAAAAACAGTAGCACCTTACAGCAGAAACAATGACCATTTTAAAACAGAAACAGTGACATTTTGGACCTCAAAACAGTGGCAGAACAGTGGCATTAGACAGTGGCATTTGAACATCAAAACAGTGGCATAAGGAGTGTTATTTATGCATCAAAACAGTGGCATGAATGGTTGCATTTGAACATGAAACAGTGACATAGGTAGAGGTATTTGCACATCAAAACAGTGGCATAAAGAGGGATTTTTGAACATTAAGACAGTGGCATAAATGGTGATTAAAACAGTGAGCATTTTATGCAGAAACAGTGGCATATAATGGACTAAAATAGTGGCATATCTGTGCAGAAACAGTGGCATATAATGGACTAAAACAGTGGCATATGTGTGCAGAAACAGTGGCATCAAAATGGTGGTCTTGTGAAACCGAAACAGTGACATTTCTTAGCCTCAAACAGTGGCACATTCATAGGGAAACAGTGGCATATTTCTCTTCAAAACAGTGGCATAAATATACAAAACAGTGGCATATATATTCCTCAAAACAGTGGGCATTAACTTAAGTATGACCATGAGGCTTCCATTCCATAACTTAAGCATACAAATCATCATGAAATAGCTCCACCATTCTACTTTTACCATGCTCATACTTGAATCCAAAACCACACATAATCAAGGAGACATTCAAGCACACACACATGGTTACACAATGAAAGTGTTCTAAGCTCAAGGCTTACCTCTTGTAGCACACACTTCTTGGTCAAGAATCACACACCACCTTCTAGCTTTACTACACAACAAGTCCCCACTTCCTATGATGATCTATGCGCATACAAGGTGAGGAGGAACAAACTTGGACAGCTTCAAGGTTGAGGACAAGGCTGGACAGTGAGGGAAGGTGAGTTGTCTTAGCAAAGTTTTTCTTTCTCCAAGGTCCCTACACTACACGGTTTAGAGAGTGAGGAGATGAGGGAGGAGAGTTGGCTGAATGTAAGGTGAGGGCAGCCCTTCCTTATGCGCATACTTAAAGGGAAAGTGAGGAGAGGTGGCAATGATTAAGCATCATGAAAATTCTGGTTGCTTGAAGAAGTGGGACTGCACAATAGGTTTGAACAAGCAAGTGTTTGCTTCTTAGTTACTCTATGCACATGCAAGGAGGTGAGGGAGATATGTTCAGATCTGAATGAGTGCTATTAAGTCAGAATTTTTCACACAAATGACCAAACCATGCGCACAAGGTGGAGGGGAGGAGGTGTCATCAAGAGCACATGCTAGGAGGTTTACTAAGTCAACATGCAAGACAACCATGTGGCAGCCAAAAATCTGAATTTAGGCAGTCTATGTGCGCATGGGATGAGAGGTTGCAGCCCCAAAATCCTTCTTTGATTGCATGTGGAAGAAAGGGGCAGATTTGGCTCATGATGGACTGCCAAAAGCATGCAAAAATCTGCATAATTCAGCCTCAAGATGGAAGGTGTAAGGTGTTTCTCTTGGTCAACACTCAAGACAGATTTGTGTCATAAAAAATCTGATCCATGACTCCCCCCCATGTGCGCCTAAAAGAAGAATAATGCAGCCTAAAATGATGCTAAGGTGCACATGTGTCTTCCATGCAATGAAGTTGAAGTCAAAGGTGCATAAACTAAGTATGAGGTGGCGGTTTAGCAAGGGAAAATTGGCAGATTTCTAAGTCCTAATCACTCTCTTTTGTGCGCATGAAAGGGTGGTAAAAAGGTTGCCATGTGAAGGTTCCTTGGTACACAAGACAATCTTGTTGGACAAGGCTTAGGGGAAGATAAGAATGGTTACAACTTTGGGCTGAATCAAGGTAGGTCCAAAAGCCATCCTTGGGCCATTGGCCACACACACAAAGAACCCAATCACACAAGTCCAAAAGTGACAAGTCCACACACACTAGCCCACTTCCAAAGTCCAATGAACACTAAGGTCCTATAACACACAATCAAATTACTCATATGATAAAATTCACATGTCTACATATGTAACCTCCTATGATTTAATTTAAATACTTACCTTAGTCTTATCCAAGGATAAAGACCAACAATTCGCAAGCCATCACCATAAACCATAAATCCGAAATCTACACATACATCTATAACATATAGTACTTATATATTTTACTAATTATGCGGGATGTTACATCAGTTATGCTACCCGGTATAAATGCGTACTGAAAAAGTATCCTGGAAAATTATATCAAGGGCATGATAATTACTAGAATATTATGTAGGACTAGTAAAACAAGTTTCAAGTCAAAATAATGTGAGCTGATGCCAGAACTGATATTGGCTATAGAAAAGCGCGTACCGGAAAGGTGCTCCGAAAAATAAATTAAAAATATGACAAATCTTAGAAAAATGAGTAGGATTAGATTCCGAAGTTTGGGATCAAGATCTTTTGCATAGCTATTAAGGCTAACATTGTGCGCTATGGCTTAAATGCCTATATATACAACTTATTATGGGCACATAACCCTAGATAACCACCTCCTACGTGAGTTTCCTTGTGGTGGCTGGTCTGAAACACTGTTTCATTGCATTTCTCACCATTTGAGGGTCAAGTCTTCATCTTTTGCTTGATTCCTCCCTCTTTCTCTTCATAAACACTTGTGAGTGTCCTTGTGTGAGTGTGTTTGAACCTTTGGAGAGTGAAAGGTTCTCCATTTCTGAGTGGCAGCCACTGTTATAGGGTGATTTTGGGGCTGAGTTGGTGTGTTTTTGTGGTGAGAGTCTTGTCCTTGACTTTGAACGCTTCAAGAAGCCATTTTGAAGGGGAAAGGTGTAACCTTGTTATTCATTTTCGTACACATATATGGACAGAACCTTGGAGCTGGGTTTGGAGCTCCAAGCCACTTCATTTTCGGAGTTTTAAGACTTGGAAGGAATACTTTGGTCACCTCTTTGTCTTTTGATGATTTTAAGCTTGTTTAAACAATTAAAAATCGTAACTTGAACCATTTGATAAAAGGAATGTGTTTCTGGGTTCATAGCATGTTAATAAACATCTGTTTAAGGAGTTGTTGGACTCCAAATCGAGTTTGGATCATTAGAGGTCGATTTTACCTTTAAAACTCAGTTTTCTGCATTCTGTTGAAGAAGTATTCGAATACTTTTCGGGCAGTATTCAAATACTTTTCTGGGAAAATGCAGTAATCGAATACTCGCGAGACAGCAGCGACCTAGTTTAGTAAAATTGCGATATCTCGAGCTACAGAGCTCTAAATTGAGTGAGGTTTGGACCTATGTGAAGCTAACACATAGGGCCACAACCCTGTAAATATTCAGATCCATTGGGTAAGTGGATTTCTCTGAGTTTATGTTTGAAGTCGCGAACCCCATTGCTGGAAATTCAGCTTGTTGTAAGAACCTTGCATAAAACATAACCGGAGTTATACAACTCCGATTGAGACATAAAGTATATCGTTGGAAACCTCAAGATGTCTATTTTAATATTTGTAAATATTAGAATATGAATATTGATATAATTATTGGTCTAAAGCATATTGTGATTCTACTGTGTTTGGACTTTGAGTTTGTGCGGACTCTTGGCTTGGATAGCTAGCTTGCAAGGTAAGCTTTCGTGTCCTCGGTTTAGCCATGTTGTGGTTCCACCATGTCCCATGGGGATGTGGTTTATGCATGCTGTGTTACATGCTTTGATGTTTTGGAAATGCTGTTGAGCTATTATATGCAATGTGCTTTTATGATATGCATGTGATGTCCACCTATACGGTAAGCCTGAGTATGTGGTACATACAAGATGGTGAGGCTGTGGGTGAGGTGCAAGCGGTGTTCCTTGTACTTATGTGGGTATAGACGTATTCCTGCATTTCTCTGGCCAATAGATTGTATAAACACACATGGCATGAATATCTGTTGCACTGCCTAGTTTTGGAACTTATATTGTAAATACTATTTTTGAACTTATATTACACATGTAAGTGAGCTTGGGGTGGAAGATCCTTGAGGACCCCTTGCCTTACTGAGATTTCTTGTTTAGAGATCTCACCCCACGTTTGGGGACGCTTATTTCAGGTTCAGGTAATGTTGGGGGCTCAGGTGGCAGGAGGCCAGAGCTGAGTTAGACTTATCTGTATTTTGCTGATATGATGGATGCTGATTATTTGACTGTTGTTTATGTTTTCCGTTAAGCTTATGTTGAGACATTTGTTGGGCATTGTGCCTTATTTGGTGAGCATGGGGTTTGTCCATGCCACATGGATGGTTATTGTCTTTTATTTGAAGTTGTAATTAAAGTATCAAGATTTTGACCCAGGCTATGTGTTGTAGTCCTGTGGCTTTAGATACTCACATTATATCTATATATGAGGTATTTCAGTTAGTTGTCTTGCAATTTACATACAGGCAGTATTTTATGAAAATGATTAAGTTATTCCGCATTTTAATTAAACGTGGCTTAATACGATAGTATGATAACAATCCGGGTTAACACGGGCTGTTACATTTTATGGTATCAGAGCACTTTCTAGGGAAAAGCCTGTATGTATTGCAATAACTTAGGATGTTTCGTTGCGTGTCTACTTTGTGTTCTCTCTGATTGGTGTGTATTATGATGATGCATATGTGACTACATAGTGTGGGCCTGATCAACTCATTCTTTGTGTAACTTATGCAGAGTCATGGTGCCACCGAGGAGGAACCCTAGTACGAGTGAGGATCAATCGGATCCTATCCTGGCTGCATTAGCTGAGATGCAGGTGGCCCGACTAGCCGACCAGGAGGCCACGAGATTGGCAAACCAGGCGATGCTGGACGCTATCAGAGAGGCGAACCGGCGAGCCACTGCTGAGGTTCTGGAGGAGAACCGGATGGCCAACATGACTATGATGAGGGTCATGTTGGAGGAGTTGAGGGCTGGTCCTGCTGCTGGCCAGTGTCCTCCACCACCTCCACCGCCGCCACCGCCTCCACCTCCGCCTAGTCAACAGGAGGACACCCAGAGTCAGGTGGGTGAGGGTAGTCATTTGACGGGGGCCTTGCAGACCATACCCGTATTTGCTGAGGATCGTGACGAGATCGACCGCAAGCATAAGCCACCTTCTTTCGACGGATCTTACGATCCCATTGCTGCTGCCAGATGGTTACAGGCGTTGGACAACATCTTCCGGATCATGCAGTGTACCAATCCACAGAAGCTGATGTTTGCCACTTACATGCTGGAGGGCGAGGCCCATGAGTGGTGGACCAACATTTCTCATATCTACGAGATGCTAGGTCGTGTGATGACGTGGCCGTTCTTTGAGGAGTGTTTTCTGGGTCAGTACTTTCCTTATGACTCTCAGGAGAGGAAGCAGGGAGAGTTTGACCGGTTGGTGCAGGGCTCGTTGTCTGTAGACGAGTACCTGGCCAAGTTTAATGAGCTGGTCAAGTTCGCTCATTTCCGCATGGCGAGACCGACTCCTGTTTTTCTTGCTGCTAAGTTCCGAAGGGGACTTAATGAGGACATTGCTGGACATCTTGCTGGTTCCGCTTCGAGAGACTTCGGGTCGTTGGTACAGCTGTGCCGCAACATTGAGGACTACTGCCGTACGAGTCAGGCCAAGAAGGCCAAGATTGAGGTGCCACAGGGTACCGGTGGTTCCGCTTCCTGGAGAGACAAGAAGCTCGGAAATAAAGGCAAGGGCAAACAGTTGGCGGCTAAGCAAGCGCCAAATCAGTTTAAAAAGACTTTCACTCAGGGAAACACAACGAGACCTCCTGCTCCCAGATGCTCGGGATGCGGGAAGTCACACTTTGGGCCGTGTTCTACCGGACAACTGATATGCTTCCAGTGTGGCAAGGAGGGCCACTATTCCATAGATTGCCCGAAGGCGAGAGTTGCTGCAGTGCAGGCTGTGCCATTGCAGATGGTTCCTACTGGGGCACCAGCAGTGCCACCTACTACGGGGCGAGTGTACACCCTTGATCGTCAGCAGTCGGACAGAGCTCCGAACCTGGTCAGAGGTACTGTTACCATTGGTGGGTCAGCTGTTGATGTATTGTTTGATTCCGGGGCAACGCATTCTTTTGTTGCTACCCCTATTGCTGTGGGGCTTGAGTTGCCCAGTGATGTGCTTTCTCCACCGATGCGGGTGACCACCGCCACCGGAGAAAAATGTTTGACCTCCACTGTTCATCGTGATGTAGCGTTTCAGTGGGATGGCCGTGACTTCTCGGTAGATCTGATAGGATTGCCGATGGCCAACTTGGAGATTATTCTGGGCATGGATTGGTTGTCCAGAAACTGTGCATTGATTGATTGCTGTGCCAAGAGAGTGGTGATGTCTCCGGGTGGGTCCACAACCAGTTCCTCACCGTTCATTTCAGTCCTGCAGGCGAGGAGGGCCTTGAGAGCAGGGGCATTTGGCTATGTTATGTTGGGAGGTTTGGTGAGTGGGACACAAGAGGATCTCACTGGCATTCCTGTGGTGAGGGAATTCCTCGAGGTGTTTCCCGAGGAGATTCCTGAGTTTCCATCGCAGAGGGAGATAGAGTTCTCCATTGACTTATTGCCTGGTGTGGGGCCTATATCGTTGGCTCCATACCGGATGTCGCCACCGGAGTTGGCAGAGCTGAAGAAGCATATTGAGGAGCTCTCAGCGAAAGATTTTATTCGGCCGAGTGTGTCTCCTTGGGGAGCACCGGTTATTTTTGTGAAAAAGAAGGATGGGACTATGCGGTTGTGCACCGACTACAGACAGTTCAACAAGGTGACAATCAAGAACAAGTATCCCCTTCCACGCATTGATGATTTGCTGGATCAGCTCAGGGGTGCTTGCGTATATTCCAAGATTGATCTCCGGTCCGGTTACCATCAGATACGGGTAAAGCCGGAGGATGTCCCAAAGACAGCGTTTCGCTCGAGGTACGGGCATTATGAGTACTTGGTGATCCCGTTTGGACTCACCAATGCACCCGCAGTGTTCATGGACTACATGAACAGGATCTTCCAGCCGTACCTGGATCAGTTTGTGATCGTCTTCATTGACGACATCTTGATTTACTCCAAGACAGAGGAGGAGCATGCTGAGCACTTGAAGATTGTTTTGCAAGTGTTGAAAGAGAAAAAGCTATATGCTAAGCCATCAAAATGTGAGTTTTGGCTCAAGGCGGTGAAATTTCTGGGTCATGTGATTTCCGCTGATGGAGTTGCGGTTGATCCTAACAAGATTGAGGCCGTGATGGATTGGGAGAGGCCCAAGACGGTTACAGAAGTGAGAAGCTTCTTGGGTTTGGCAGGGTACTACAGGAGGTTCATAGAGGGATTCTCCAAAATGGTGCTACCGATGACTCGCCTTACCCGAAAGGAGACTCCATTCGTGTGGACACATGAGTGTGAGGAGTGCTTCCAGGAGTTGAAGGAGAGACTGACTACTGCTCCTGTGTTAGTCCTTCCCGATCCTGCGGAGCAGTTTGAGCTTTATTGCGATGCCTCTGGTAAAGGATTGGGCTGTGTGTTGATGCAGAAAGGGAAAGCTGTTGCTTATGCTTCAAGACAGTTGAAACCTCATGAGGAGAACTACCCGACTCACGACTTGGAGTTGGCAGCCATTGTTTTTGCTTTCAAGATTTGGAGGCATTACCTGTTTGGCATGAAGTTTGCTGTATTCAGTGACCATAAGAGCCTGAAGTATCTGTTTGACCAGAAGGAGTTGAACATGAGACAGCGAAGATGGATGGAGTTCTTGAAGGACTACGATTTTGAGCTGAGGTACCATCCTGGCAAGGCCAATGTGGTAGCCGATGCTTTGAGTCGGAAATCCGTGAGCTTATCCAGCTTGATGATGAGTGACTACGAGGTGATTGAAAAGTTCAGAGACTTGAGAGTGAACACCTTGTTTGGGGGCGCACTGCTCGAAATGGAAACAGCAGAGGTGATTAATGAGCTGATGAAAAAGATTAAAGAGGCGCAAGTACAAAGAGAGTGCCTCGATTATGTGAAGAACCAGGACGGTGTGTCTTGGAATGAGGATGGTTTGCTGCTATTCCAGAAGAGGATTGTTATCCCTCGAGGGCCATTGACTGAGGAGGTTATGGCAGAGGCTCATAAGGGCCGGTTTACTATCCACCCTGGTGCTACGAAAATGTACCAGGACTTGAAGAGAAATTTTTGGTGGCCGGGCATGAAGAAAGACATAGCGGTCTACGTGTCCAAGTGTTTGATATGTCAGAAAGTGAAGATCGAGCACCAGAAACCGTCTGGTAAACTTCAACCTCTTGAGATTCCACAGTGGAAGTGGGAGAGTATTTCCATGGACTTCGTGGTGGGACTGCCCAAAACTCAGACTGGTTGTGACTCTATCTGGGTCATTGTGGACAGATTGACCAAGTCTGCCCATTTTCTTCCAGTGAAGGTGAGCTTCTCTACAGAGCAGTTGGCCAAACTGTATGTCCGCGAGATTGTGAGGCTTCACGGGGTTCCCGAGAGTATCATCAGTGATAGGGACCCGAAGTTCACATCTCGGTTCTGGGAGGCGTTGCAGGAGGCTTTTGGTACGCAGTTGAGATTGAGTACCGCCTATCACCCTCAGACTGACGGACAGACTGAGCGGACCATCCAGACATTTGAGGACATGTTGAGAGCTTGCACGTTGGAGCAGGGTTCTGCATGGGATAGGTACCTTCCGTTGGTAGAATTCTCGTACAATAACAGTTTTCATGCTAGTCTGGGCATGGCACCCTACTAGGCGCTGTATGGTAGGAGGTGTCAGACTCCTACTTGCTGGTCTGAGGTTGGAGATATAGAGCTTTTTGGCTTGGACTTTGTCCAAGATACTACCCAGCAGATCCAGATGATCAGGGAAAAGTTGAAGCAGGCGCAGAATCGCCAGAAAAGCTACTATGATGTCAAGCATCGTCCACTGGAGTTCAGTGAGGGCGAGCACGTGTTTGTGAGACTTTCACCTGTCACCGGTGTTGGACGGGCACTCGGAGTGAGGAAGTTGAGCCCGCGGTTCATTGGGCCCTACCAGATCCTTGGTAGAGTAGGACCTATTGCCTATCGACTTGCCTTACCTCCGAACCTAGCCAACATCCACGACGTGTTTCACGTGTCTCAGCTTCGGAGGTACATAGCAGATCCTTCGCACGTGGTACAACCGGATGATGTGGAGGTTCGGGAGATCCTAAAGACTCTCGTCGGACCACTAAAGATTCTCGATCGAGGCGAGAAACAGCTTAGAAGCAAGACTATTCCAATGGTCAAGGT